>CAJNYU010000627.1:0-57861 GCA_905331475.1 Rotaria socialis | reverse complement strand
TTGATAAATCAATGATGGTAAGATTGCAATTGAAACGTAGATTGAAATACAAAGCAATATGGGAAGAGCAATTAATAAATCCAACTGATGTTAGAGATGCGTTATTAATTTTGACAAAAATACATCCAGCATATAATAATATAAAAATAAAAGAAATTGATCAAAATTATTTGACTTCTGATCAACAAAATAATGATCAAAATAACACTGACTTAGCAATTGAACTAATGCATGCTAATATATCTGAAAAAGAAAATTTACCTGAAGAAATATCAATATCAGAAGAAAATCATATAAAATCATTAGCATTAGGAGATATTAATAATAATGATAATAGTGATGAAGAAATAGATGAAGATAATAATGATGCTCGTACTAAATATAATATTGGTACAGATTCATGTATTCAACCTAGTGATTTTCATGATTTTCTACTTTTCGATAAAGAACCATCTGTAGTAGCACCAGCAGAAAAAAATAAATTAAGTTCCTTGTTAACAGATAAAACAATTGAAGCTTTAGCTTTTCCTCATTTATTTCCAGATGGAAAAGGATCATTTGACGAAGAGCGTGAAATAAAAATCAAATGGAAAGAATATTGTAAAACACGTTTGTTTTCATCCGACTCGCGTTTCGCTGCTGATTCAAGCTATATCTTTTTCCTACAATACTTAGGCGACTTGAAACAAGTATATTCGGGAATCAACATTGCTTTTCGAAAAAAATTACCAATCAATGCAAAACAAACTTTAGACGATACGCAAATGAAATTTCTAATGAATAAAGATATGATCTATCGCCATTTGCAATGCGTTCGAGGTAGTCCACAATACTGGCATAAACGACTGAAAGATTTATTCGCAATGACACGTCAATTAGGTTTTCCAACTTTTTTCCTTACACTATCATGTGCTGATCTACGTTGGAAAGAATTTAATGATACGTTCGTCCGTCATACTGGTGCCCCCATTAAAGAATCATATACGTTTGAAGAAAAAACTAAACTATTGCGAGCTAATCCTGTTTTAGCAGCACGCTTGTTCGAGAAAAGATTCATGACTTTTATGAATTTCTTTATAAAAAGTGGAGCATCATGTTTAGGCAAAGTAAACGATTGGTTTGCTCGTATTGAAATGCAATTACGAGGCTCACCACATTCACATATGCCAATTTGGGTTGAAAATGCTCCGAAATACATCGGACCTCAAACCGATGAAAAAACTCGTCTCGAAATTGTCATATTTTGTGACAAATATATTACAACACGATTTCCATCACTGGAAGAAGATCCTGAATTACACAATATCATTAAAGAAGTACAAACTCACTCACGCAATCATTCAAAATCTTGTTTAAAATATCATAAGACAATGTGTCGTTTTGGATTTCCTCGACCAGTTGCTCGACGCACATTTATATGTGAACCAATAAAACCAACTACTGATGAAGAAAAAGAACATTATAAAGAGATTAAAAAAATTCTCACTGAAATGAATGGAACAATGAACCTCTTAGAAAAACAAAAAGTATTGGTATGGTCTGATTTTAACAATCTACTTATTAAGTATAATTGGACTTATGATGATTATGAACATGCACTATGTATAGTACATACTAGAACTATCATGATTCATAAAAGAGAACCTAATGCAAGATGGGTTAATCAATATAATGAAGAAATATTAAGAGCATGGGATGCTAATATGGATATACAATTTGCATTTGATCCATATGCATGTGCCAAATACCTTATGTCATATACAACAAAACCAGAGAGAGAAATGAGTCTGTTACTTGAAGCTACTCATAAAGAGTGTCGTGAAGGTAATATGACAGCACGTGAGGAAATGAAAAAATTAACAGGCACATTTTTTAATCATCGACAAGTTAGTGTGCAAGAAGCTATTTATTGTGCAACTAAAATGCCACTAACTTATTCAAGTCGAGGTTTTGTTTTTATACCAGCGCATTCTAACAGCTGTAAATTTTTGAAACCACATAATATACTGAAAGAAATGGATCCAGATGATCAAAACATTTATATGTCTAATTTAGCTGACAAGTATTTTGATAGACCAAACGATCCTGAATTCGATATTTGCATGGCAGATTTTGCGTCTGAATACGAAATTGTATCTATAAATAAAAATGTGAAAAATCCCAAAACACCAATTAAACGATTACAAACGCTAAATTTTGCAGTTAAGAAACGTGTTAATCGTAATGCAATCATACGATATCCTTACTTTAATCGAGAAACAGATAAAGAAAATTATTTTGAAAATTTACTTTGCCTATATTTACCTATAAGAAGTCGAGAAGATTTGAAAAAACCTTATGAATTATTTTATCAAATAGGTGAAATATTTGATAATCGACAACAATGCAACGTAAAAGTAAAAGATGTTGTACATGAAAATCGAAGAAAATTTGAAAGTAATATAAAAGAAACAGGAGAGGCAGAATCATTATTCAATCAACTATCATTGACTTTAAAAGATAATGATTGGGCTGAAATTGTTGCTAATAAACAAAGCAATAATATATGGTCAACAGATATTGAACAATAAGAGAATCCTGATTTTAATCTAATTCATAAAACAAAAAATAAAAATACATTTAGCGATATGAAACAAACCTATTGTACAACAAACGAAATAAGACCATTACTGGAATCAATGAATCATGAGCAACAAGAAATATTTTATTATGTTCGAGAATGGTGTATCAAACGTTTACATAATCCTCAGGTTGAACCTCTTCGTTTATTTATCACAGGAGGCGCGGGTACAGGTAAAAGTCATTTGTTAAAATGCCTTCATTATGAAGCAACGAGAATTTTTTCTCGTAAGAAACAACTAGATCCCGATGAAAATATAAATGAAATTCATACATTAATTACAGCATTTACTGGTGCAGCAGCTGTCAATGTTGGTGGAGTTACTATACATAGCGCATTCGGTATTGGAACTCAATTTCAGAGTTTGAATAATCAATTGTCTTCTGATAAATTGAATAGTTATCGTTGTAAATTACAATCACTAAAACTATTATTTGTTGATGAGGTTTCTCTCATACAGTCAAATCTATGGGGGGCCATGCATTCTCGTTTAACGCAAATCATAGGAGTACATTCAAATACAACCATATTTGGTAATATCGCAATAATAGCTATAGGTGATTTTTATCAATGTTCACCTGTGGCATCTTCAAGTATTTATTCTTCTTTACTTTGGTGTGACCATTTCGAATATGTAGAACTTAAAATTAACGAAAGACAAAAAACAAATTTTTTATTTTCTCAAATGCTAAATCGTATTCGAAAATTAAAGAAAAAAGAGGATATGAAAAAAGAAGATCATGATGTACTTGAACAATGTCATCAAAACTATTTAAAAAAAGAATATCATCTCGAAGCATTACATGTATTTCCTAAAAATGCACAAGTAGATTCACATAATGAAGTAATGATCGAAAAATGTTGTACAGATATTCGATCGTTCTATGAAGTCGATGCTAATCAAAAACAAGTACAACATAATATTTCTAAACAACCAAAAACGAATAATAAACCTCTTCGACTTGCTAAAAATGCTCGAGTTATGATAACAAAAAATATCTCTGTAAACGATGGATTAGCAAATGGCGTCACAGGTCGTATTATTGACTTTGTGGAAGATAATAATAAAGAAGTGTCGCGAATAATAATAAAATTTGATTCAAATACAGTCGGACGTATTCATCGAATAAATTGTCAGTCTTGTCAAGGAAAAGATTCAGTATGTGTAACACGAGAAAGTGATACTAGTGATCAACAAGAATCCGATTTCCGTTCAAGGAAATCAACAAAACAATTTCCTTTACGTCTCAGTTGGGCAATGACTATACACAAAGCTCAAGGCATAACAGTAGATCAGGTTGTAGTTAGTACAAAAGATATGTTCGGTACTGGAATGGGATATACAGCATTATCTCGAGTTCGAACTTTGGAAGGTTTATTTCTTATTGATTTACATTCTGATAAATTCTATTGTAATGAGAAAATTGACGGAGTTATCTCACAAATGAAACAAATGAAAAAAAAAGAAAACATACTTAAACAATCTCATGAGTCTATAAACATTTTATTTCATAATATCGAAGGATTAAAATTTAACTTTAATGTATTTACAAATCACTATATAACTCAAAAAGCCGATCTCATTTGTTTGACACAAACATGGATAAAAGATAATGATGATAAAGAAACGTTCAATATGAATGGTTACAAACTTATTCACAAATCAGGATTGTCTTCATTTATTGGAGGTCATACAGTCAATTCTGAAAATCGTGGTGGTATAGCAATATATTTCCGTGAAACATTGTCTATAAAAGAAATACAATCTGACAAAATATTAAATTTTGGACAAATTACTTTTGAAATCGAAAATTTTAATATTACTATTATTCTATGTTATCGATCATCAGAACAGAGTAAAATTGATTTTTTAACTAATTTGACTAATTCTATACAAGAAATCGGTATTGATAAACGAATTTTTCTAATTGGTAATTTCAATGAAAATACTTTAACCAAGAAATCAAAGCCTATTGAAAAACAATTAAATCTTTTAGGTTTTATTAATATTTTTAAAAATTCGACTACTACAAATAACTTAACTAGTATTGACTGTATCTATTCAAATAGAATTTCAAATCAAAATCAATATCATAATGTAGTACAAACATTTTATAGTTTTCATGACATATTAACTCTTACAATAAATTCTCAGGATAATATATCTTCCAATAATATAAACAATGAATCAATGATTGAAAATAAAATGGAAACACAAAATTCAGTTCACCGTTCATTGGAAAACGTTCCAATACCAAAAAGAAATCGAAAACGTAAACTAAATTCAAGACAAACACATGATAAAAACTACCACAAAGCTAAACTATCAAAGAACAATTTCGATAATATAAAGAGCTTAAAAGAAAAACAATTACAATTTCTTCGCAATATAGATATTTTAACAGAGAAAAGTACTATAAAAAATTTTCCAACTAGTTACAATTTAATTCAACAGCTTGCAATCATTGGTTTAGTAAAAATCTCGATATTAGGCGATGGAAATTGTTTTTTCCGAGCTATTTCACATCAACTTCATAGAGATGAAACACAGCACGCTCACATTCGTAATATAGCCATAAATTATCTGAAAGAAGATAAATATCGTTTTACACCCTTTATCGACGAACAAGATAAATCAATAGAAGACTACATCGCAAGAATGAGTCAAACCTCAACATATGCTGATCATCTTGTAATATCAGCGACAGCAATAGTTTTAAACAAAAACATAATTGTACATCAATTAGCTAAAATTCCTATATTGATTCCTGGCTCAGATTACATTGAACATCAATTACATGTATCTTACAATCGTAGTATTTTACATTATGAGAGTGTTTTCAGTTTAGATGGTAACTCTGCTATTATATCAGCAGAAAATCTAATACTGACTTGATTTTTCTAATCTTTTTCGTTTAACTATTTTTTTTTGTTTCTCATCTAAATTATATCTTTCCCCACTAATCTTAAAAATATTTTTTTGCATATATTAAATTGTAGTTATGATTTTATCATTTGTGTTTTTTTATCCCTACTAAAGCAACTTTGTTTCTCTTATTAATTACCAATACTACTCAAAAAAAAACTTTTTTAATTATCTACATATACATCGTCCACGCGCCAACATAAAACAAAACTGTAGCACTTCTTCTAATTATACATATTGTCACAACCTCATTTATCGACTTGCGCTTATAAGTGAAGGACATTTTCTAACAGACTATCTTCAATTCAAAGATCTTTACAAGAAAGAGGTAATACTTTTTGTTTAAAACACTTCTTCAATCAAAATTTATTCATAATTACTATTTTGTTAATAATCAAAAAACAAATATTAACATAAATCAGATTTTCGATTAAAACAATAAGTTAAAAATAATTTTAGGTAATACAATGGCTAATAAGTATACAAATAATGATACAATAATGGGATACATCACAAATGTATCTAATGAAAACAAGAAAAAAAAATATTTCGTAAAATTTACAATGTTAGTCGAAAACGATCAAATAATCGATGGTTGGGTTTTCAATGGAGTAGGTGGTATTCTATCCACACCACTTGGTATAGCTTTACACAATTCATTAAATAATAAAACTGGTTTAAAACTTTGGGGATCACTCGAAAACAACAATGGTAAGCATAATACAATCTAAATAAATTTAGCTTGAGAAACAAATCATAGTCATCTAAATAGAAAAAACAAAAATGCTGGAGTCATAATTACATTTAATACATAATCATTACTAGAAAAATTAAGAAAATCCTTAGTATAGATATTCATTCTCATTAATAGATAACTATATAAAACACATTCATAAAATGCTATATCCGATACATCATTTTTTATGCGATTAATTCATTGAAAAACAAAATAGTATTTAACGTCTTTCTTATAAAATAATATGTAAAATCATTTGTATAACAAATATTTACAATAGAAATTTGATTCCAAAATTAAAAAAAAAAGTATCTAAAACGAAATAAAAATTTATATCAATTCATAGCGATAATTTATTTATATATAATATATGATTTATTTAGGCACATCAACATTTCGTATGCAATCCTGGTCAAAACATCAGGTAGTCAATCCGAATTTTTATCTTCAAACAACCGTCAATAATATTACATCGATAAAAGATGCTTTACAAGGAAATGATTTTAATACAATACGTGTATCTGTAATAGATATTCGTGCATCAGAAAACTACACAGCTCAAGGAATACCAAGAACATCAACATTTGTATTGATTGGTGATGAAACAGCTACTTGTTATCTATTAGCAACTGACTTATCAACTGACTTATTGCAAGTTGAAAAATCTTACGATATTACAAAAACAAGAAAAAAATTCTACAATGATTCCTATGTACTATCAACTACAATCGACACACGCATATCACAATCTAATATCGTAAACACTAGTTAAAATATTAATAGTTTTTAATATACAAATTTCTATTAATTTAGATCGTAACACCTAATGTTGATGATGTTGCAACAATAATTAACATGAACTTAAATGATACAAAAACTATTACAACAACAATTAATGAAGTGGGCGAAATTCGACGTTTGTACAACTGCACTACATGCCAAGGTGATTTAAATCAAGTACAAAACGCTGCTGCATTGTTATACTGTGAAAAATGTCATCGACATATTTTAAAGTCAAATCTTGTATTACACATCACTACTACAATCGTACTAAAAAATGGTATGTTCACAAATTCTATTTCTAACTTCATTAATCAATTGTAAAATATATATCTATTTAGGAGAAGAAAAAATTATTTTAGCTGTCAATGATCGAGTGTTTCATCAATTACTTGAAATTATTGGTATAACTATTAATATGTTTGATACAGATATAATAATTGCTATGATGTCAACTGGAAATTTAATTTTCGAATATAGCGAATTACGTAAAGAATTATCTCAGATTCGAAAACCAACTTAAAGAAATCAATGACTATCAAAGTAAGTTAACTCATCTTATCGTGCTCTACATTTGATATCGATCATTCTTCATTTAATACAGGAAAAATCAACAGCCCAAAAAATCATATTCATCGATTTGCATAAACAAAAAAAAAACAATTTCTCATTTCAATAAATTTTCATTATTTGTAACTAATAGATCATATAAAATTAAATTAACAGATAAATAAAATAATAAAATAAATTTAACATTTATCTCCTCAATTCAGATTAAAAAAAATCATTATAGGTACTCAACGCAATGGAAACATCAACATCAACTACATCCATTTCGACAGAAGTATCGATTTCGAATTCTAGTATTATTATTATTGGTAATAAATTGCTCAAATATAATAAATAACATATATTTATATTCAATATTTTAGAAAAAGACGTAATTGGTACGGTTGTTAGTGTCAATAAATTAAAACATTACGCATTTATAAAAAGGTATTTTTTAATTAAATAATTCCTTATAACGACTTCTTTTTTCAGAATTGATAATCATGAACAACAAGATGTATTTGCTCGTGACGTTTCTATTATAAAAAATGAACGTAAACCAATATTCTTAATATCTGATCGATGTAAATTTGATATAAAAAAAAGTAATATACATTTACAGTCATTTGATTATTTAAATAACCTTATTTATTTTATTTTATAAGCAACTCGAGGTTTCGAAGCTATTAATATCAGTATCATACAACGAACTGATCTTCCCATTTCCAAATTTAAAAAAATACCAAAGAAAAAAATTCAAGATCAACAAAAAACGGAAGAATCTCTTCAACTTTTAAAATCATCGATGTAAAACTAATTGATCCTCTTTACTGTATTTATTTTGTTTTATATTCTAGCATCGATTTACTCCGTGAAGCCTTGAAATAACTACAAGAAAAAAACATTTAACATATTTACAAATATCATATCTTTATTTCAATTCATAAAATTTCTCTTTGTACATTATTCAAATAAAAATGTTCTGTAAAGAATTTAATGTTTTTAATTCATTAAATAAAATAAAATAAATCATTACTAAAAAACGTTATTAGCATATATGGTCATTTTCATTATGTAATCACGATAGGTTAATTCTAACATTCAAAACGAAATCCGAATAAATAACAAAAATAGTGATCATTACATAGTAACAATAATAATAGTACATTCAATATACAACATTCTTTCTGCACCCTATAACAGAAAAAAAAATAACAAAGAATATTTTTTACAAAAGGCGGAATGATTAATAAAAATACCAACAATTTCAAATCACTAAATAAAATACAATAAACTTACAAACATATAAATAAATCATATACATATCGATGATTACGATTGTCTAATTATTATAACATAAAAACATAAATAATTTAAACAATTTACAAAATCAACATTCATGTCCTACTTTATAACATACTAATCATTGCTCCCATAAAATAATTGAATTAGATAAAGTTTAATTGTTTACATTCAAAGAAAACTTGTTCCACACTTCATTCCTGACAAATATCGTAACCAATCGCTAATAGTTTCGAATATCGCATTACAATCTAACAGTTACATATCATGCCTACGACAACAACAACTTCATTAGATTACTCCTTTTGTTTTATAATACAAAAAATTATTACCAAAAGCATCATTTAAATGATTTTTTAAATATTTACTTTATTTTTCATTGGTTTAACTTTTTCCAATTAAAATCATACATGAATTTCTTTTGTTTTCAACACAAGATGAACTATCTTCCAATATGGTTATACTAATGATTTTAAATGATACACTTGTTTTATTTAATACTCCTTAAGAAAAAAATTCTATTCATAAATATAAGTTAAATATTTTTATAAAACAATATCACATATCTACATATTAGGGATATACATTAATTCATATCTCCTAATATCAAACAATATATAACATATACACAGGATTATAGGTAAGAAACAAACCTTCTATTTTAGAGGATCGATGAACATAAATATCACTACGTTATTACAATTATTCAATCAATACTTATATATTTGAATACGAAATTCGACTATAAAAAAAATCAAAACACTATTTCCCATTCTTTAATTCATCCAGAATATATTTCTTAGATACACAGCAACAACTTAAGACTTTTTCAACATAATTCTATGGAAACAAATTATTAATCCAAATATTTAACATATCCATAGTTATACTTATTCTACTTTAATTGACGCCCTTAATATAACTAAAATTTCTTCCTTTACTAATAATGTTTTCATTCCTTTAAACGAAATAAAACACATCTATTTTATTAACATTTTAAATAAATAAATATCTCTTCATTTTTGATGTGAGAATCCTTATTCTAATACCGGAAAAATGACTTCACGTAACGCGTATTTGCTTCGCACCGCATCTCGTAGTCGAGTGAAACTCGGGTACCATCTAGTTTTTTCTTTCTTTTTTACTTGAGATCGTACGCATCACATTTCGTCGTTTTGTGTCGCGATGATCTCGAGAACCGAAAATCGTAGAAAACTCGTTGAAACGTGAGATTGAAGTATCAAGATCGAACTAAGAACATCTGTTTTCGAATCTTCAATCTGCAGTTTCGTTCGTTCATAAATGTGCTTCCAAAATGACGAAAATGAAAGAAATTACTTGCAAGATAATTAAAGTGACGTCATGAACATCTGTTAGCCACTATAGTCTATTCATTTCCAGCTGATCTATGATAATGAATCATGGAGATAATTAATCGATCAATCGAAATCGATCCTTAAGAATGTATCGCTAAGTAAGAATGGAGTTTTCTCAGTGATGAATTTCATCATGTCGACATAAAAAAGTATTCAAGATTTCTCTGAATTGGAAATTTTTCGTGAATCCAGATTCCTGCTTCGCATCGCATTTCGTATTCGAGTGAAACTTGAATACCATCTAGTTAACAGCAGAAACTATATTATATTTCACATTTTCAGGCTCATGTTGAATACTAGTAACAGTTAACTAGTTGATTTCGAAAAAAAAGCTTTGAATTTTATGAAACAAAATTAATTTTGATATAAAATTAGAACTCAACATGTTGTTTCTTTTGCTTTTTACTTACTAAACACCATAACGTTCTGGTGGACATTGACATATTTGCAAGCCTGTTTGCAAATTAACAATACAGGTTGAATTTCCTCGACAAAGATTATTTGTACAAATAAGAATCTGTACAGAACATTGTAAACCTGTATATAATGGTGGACATACACATGTATAATTTGTTAATGATAATGTTAAACAAGTTGCATTATTTAAACAAGGATTTGAAGAACATGGTAATAATGGTATATCACAATTAGTACCGGTCATGATTGCTGGACATAAACATTGATAAGTACCATTTGGAAGATTTACACAGGTCCCCGTCCGACATGGATTTGGTGAGCAACCAAGAGATATGATTTCACATCGAGAACCTCAAAATATAATTTAATCGAGCTTGGTATTTATTATCAATTTATTCTTACCGGTATATAATATTGGACAAATGCATTGCCAATACGGGTAATTTCCTGTTGACATACAAGTACCACCATTGCTACAAGGGCATGATTGGCATGGAGCATAAATTTCACAATTTGCTCCATAGAAACCGGAATTACAAAAACATAAATATGATCCATAAGAATTTAAACATCGTCCACCATTGGCACAAATATCAGGAATTGTTATACATTCATTGATATCCACGCATCTACAAATAAAAAAATGAATTGAATTCGTTGGTTTATGCTTAATATAACATACACTCCCATTATATATTGAAAGCCAACTGGACAATTGCATACATAAGAATAAGTTCCATTAGCAATACAATTACCAACTAGACATGGATTCGTTTGACAAACATTTATTTGACATAATGAACCATAGTATGGATATGGACATTGGCATTGACAACTTATTGGAGATACTATTACTGATGTACCTGTTGCACATGAATAATATGAACATGGATTAATTTGTATTTCGCAATACGTCCCATTATAACCTGCTGGACACGCACATGCATATGTTAAAGGACCAGTTCGTACACATGAACCACCATTTCTACATGGATAAGATATACATGGATCAAATGGTGTTGAACATGTTAAACCAGTAAATCCAGGAGCACATATACATGTATAATTATAATAAACAGGTGATGATACGCATTGAGATGATGGTCCACGACATGGATAACTTAGACATGGATCACATGCTAATTGACAATTGACACCATAGAATGGCCATGAACACTGGCATAGATAGTAATTCGATGTTGGTTGTATGCATGTACCACCATTTACACATGGGCGACTTGAACATGCATAAAGACTAATTTCACAATTGACACCTGTGTATCCGCTTTGGCATAAGCATAAATAGGAAGATGAACTTTGAGATATGCATGTACCTAGATTTTGGCATGGCTGTGATGTACACGGTGCATATGGATATTGACATTGAAGACCAGCAAATAAAGGTAAACATCGACATATTGAACTTGGTGGTGTTGTTGGAAGATTAATACATGTACCATTATTGAAACATATTAAAGATGCACATTGATTAATTAATATTTCACAATTAATACCAGCATAACCTGGCAAACAAATGCATTGATACGTATTTAGTCCTTGTACACAATTTCCGTTATTTTTACAAGGTTGCGATACACATGCATTTATTAATATAGAACAATTTTGTCCGGTGGCACCAGGTAAACATATGCAACGATAACCGTATATGGCATCTAATACACATTGGCCATAAAAACATGGTGATGGTACACATAAATTTATTGATGTTTCACAACGTTGTCCAGTATAACCTTGATAACAAGCACACGAATAACTACTTGTTAGATTTATAATTTGGCACTGCCCATACAAACAAGGACATGATGCACATGCACCATCGGATAATCGTGTATCACAACGAAGTCCACTATAACCATTTGGACATATACACGTAGCTAAACCAGGTCCAAGATTATTACATGTCCCACGAATGCAATATGGGAACATGCCTATAGTTGTTTGACATAAATTGATCTGTGTTTGACACGAACTACCTGTATAACCGCTTGAACAGGCACAGGTACAAGCTGTTGGACTTGTTATTAATGGTATGCCCATGCCACATTGTAATAATGAGCAGTTGTTAATTAATGTTTGACAAACAACACCTGTATACATTGATGGACAAAGACAAGCAAAGGATGTTGGTTGTGAAATACAAGTTCCTTGATTTTGGCATGGATTTGATGAACACCAATTTATACTCAATTCACAACGCAGACCACCATAAGCAATCGGACAAAAACATTGATAACCAAGACCATTCGGTAGTACTGAACATGTAGCATTATTTAAGCATGGATTTGATAGACATGGCTGAACAATATTTGTACAATTGACACCACTGAAACCTGGCCTACATATACATTGATAACCATTTAATGTTTCTATACAGATGCCATCATTTTGGCATGGCATTTGAGTACAAAAAGAATTTTTTAATTGACAAAAAAGTCCTTGATACGAAGCTGGACATGAACAATTAAGTAAACCTGGACCAATATCATAACAGATTCCACCATTTAAACACGGAGATGATTGGCATGCTTGGACACGTATAGCACATGTTGTTCCTTGAAAACCAAATGCACATTGACATACGAATGAGCCTATTTGATTAATGCATGTGCCATTATTTAAACATGGGTTCGATGAACAGTAATTTATTAGTAAATCACATCGTTGACCTGTATAACCCGGAAAACAAGAACATATATATGAATTCACCAAAGGCATACATGTTCCATTGACGCATGGTGCACTTAAGCAATTATTTATTTGATTTTGACAAGCAACACCAGTATAGCCAGGTAAACATGAACAAACCCCCGTTGTTGAACTTGTTCTTATACATGTACCGTTATTTAAACAAACAATAGATAAACACGGATCAAGTGTGATTTCACAATTAATACCAGAATAACCTTTGCATGAAAACAAAAAATAAAATAAACAACATAATTCAATAAAAATCTTTCATTTGCTATTTACCAGTTGGACAAAGACATTGATAAGAGTTCAATGATGATTGTAGACAAATACCAGCATTTTGACATGGCGCCGAGGCACATTCATTTATATCAATTTCACACCGATTGCCTGTTAGACCGACTGAACACTTGCATTGATAACCAGTACTAGTTACAAGACATGTGCCATTGTTAAGACAAGGTCCAGAATTGCATTGATAACCACCAGATTGACATTGTACACCCGTGTATCCGCCTGGACAAATGCATTTAAAAGCATTGATCATATCGATACATGTTCCATTATATAGACAAGGATGACTTGCACATTCGTTGATATCTGTTTGACAATTAAAATCTGTATAGCCGGGCAAACATAAACAATAATAAAACCCTGGTGCTATTTGTTGACATGTACCAAAACGACATGGATTTGATGCACATGCATTTATTGTTAATTCACATCGTGGACCTGTATAACCATATTGACAAGAACATTGAAAACCAACACTTGAAATAATTGTACATGTACCGTTGTTTCTAAAGCACAATGATAAAGAGAAATACTAAATAAAAATAGAATATATAAACTTACAAGCAAGGACTACTTAAGCATGGTTGTGAAATAATTTGTTGGCAGTTTATTCCTTGAAAACCACTTGTACATTGACATTGATATCCAGTTGTTAATGTAGTACAATTACCATTGTTTAGACAAGGAGTACTGGCACAAGCATTAACTGGATTCTAGAAATAATTCAAAATTTTTTGATAAACATGATCAGACAAATTTTAAAGTCTCTAATTATATTGAATGAGCAGTTGTGTTAATTGACTGGAAAAATAAAATGTATATTTTACTTACATCACATAGAACACCCTGACTGCCCGAGTAGCAAGTACATATGAAACCATTAACTCTATCAATACATTGTCCACGACGGCACGGCTGTGTTATACAATCATCAATATTTATTTCACACATGTCTCCTGTAAAGCCTGGTAAACATTGACATGTATACCCGTAAGGTTCCATACCATAATTAACTAAACAAGTTCCATTATTAGCACATGTTATTTCACTTAAACATGGATCTATTTGTTGAGAACAAGTTAAACCAGAATACCAAGGTGGACATAAACAAATAAAAGCATTTATACCATCAATACATGTTGCATTTGACATGCAAGGATTCGACGCACATTTATTTATTCGAATTTCACAATTAATACCAGTATAGGATGATGATGAACATATGCAATCGTATCCATTTAGTTTCTTTCTACAGAGACCATTGACACAAGGCGAACTTGAGCAATCATCAATTAATAAATGACAATTTGATCCTGTATACCCAGGTAAACATTGGCATTCATAATTCCAAATTTGATCTACACATGTTCCATTATTTAAGCATGGATTTGATAGACATTCATTCGATTTGTTTTCACAGTTTAGACCAATATAATCATCAAGACAAACACATCGGTAACCATTTAATAATGATATACATAAACCATTATGTAAACAGGGACTGTTCAAACAATAATTTATCATTGATGAACATATTGTTCCCTAAAGTTTCAAACAAGTTTTAAAACAAAACCAAAATATATATTATTTTCATCGTTCTATTTACATTATATCCTAGTAGGCAATCGCATTTGTAACCATTAACTAATGTTCGGCATATTCCTCCGTTTAAACATGGATTCGATTGGCATTGATCAATTTGAATTTCACAATAAAAACCCGTGAACCCTATATTGAGTTATTTCATTAAAAATAAAGCAACTACATTTTAAATCGTTTCAATTCTACCTGGCATACACATGCATGAAAAATTATTCAAACTATTAAGGCATCGTCCAGAATTTAAGCATGGGTTCACCGGTTCACATTCATTTCTTTCAGTTTCACAATGTTCACCTAAAAATAATGCTTTCAAATTTTTAA
Source organism: Rotaria socialis (assembly GCA_905331475.1). Lineage (NCBI taxonomy): Eukaryota > Metazoa > Rotifera > Eurotatoria > Philodinida > Philodinidae > Rotaria > Rotaria socialis. Next base: position 42,229 of record CAJNYU010000627.1, on the reverse strand, counting down.
AATATTTTCAATTTTTTATTTTACCCAAAAAACCATCCGGACAAAGACATACATATTGATTAATAAGCGATCGACATGTTCCATTATGTTGACAAGTTTGAGATTCACATTGATCAATTATTGTTTCACAAATTAAACCAGTAATACCATTTGGACAAGTGCATTGTGGGCCCAAATTTGTATTCGAACATATTCCGCCATTGTGACACTAATTAAAAGCGAATCTTTTTTCTTAGTTTAAACTTAAAAAAATGAGCATATTTTTACTGGCTGTGATTGACAATAATTAATAACCAATTCACAATTATCACCTTGATATCCGCTCGCACATGAACACATAAAACTAGTTTCGTTTCGAATGCATATTCCATCATTAAAACATTCAATACCAGTACATTGTTCTTGTACACGTCCACAATTACTTCCACTATAAGCAGACGGGCAGTAACATTCGTAATCATTTACTAAATCTATGCAGTTACCACCATTTAAACACTAAATAAATATTAAAATTATTATCATACATATCCTATTTATCTATTTCTTTTTTTTCTTCTTTTTTTTCAAATCAAAGTGCCTACCGGTTGTGATAAACATTCATTAATATTTATTTCGCAATAACGACCCGTATATCCTGGTTTACATATGCAAGCAAACGAGCCTGTTGCTATCGATATACATTGCTGTAAACCGTCAATGGAACATGGAACTGTTGAACAATAGTCAATTATGTCTGTACAGTGTGAACCTGTATAACCAGGTGCACAACAACAACTATAATTTGTTACTAAATTCGTACATGTTCCATGTAAACCACAGGGTAATGATGAACATTGATCAATAGGCATGTCACAGTTTCGACCTGTGTAACCACCATTACATTGACACGCATATGATGGCAGTTTTGTTGTATTCATAGTACATGTACCATAACCACAAGGATATTCAGCGCATGGATTTATCATTTGTTCACATTGTGTACCAGTATATGATGGTGGACAAATACAAATATAAGTTGCATTTGCATTAACATATGAATCTCGGCATGTTCCGCCATTTAGACAAGGTAAACTTAAACATTGCGTAATTATTGTTTCACATCTTAAACCAGTATAACCAGATGGACATAAACATAGAAAACTATTGGTTTGATCAATACATGTTCCATTGTTATAACAATTTTGTTCTTGACAATCATCGATATTTATCTAAAAAATAAAACTTCTGTTCATATTTGTTTTTGTTTTCTGTTTCAAATTCTTACTTCACAATAAACCCCAGTAAAACCTGATTGACAACGACATGTTAGTATACCACCATAATCAAAGATGCAAATACCATTATTTTGGCATGGTGAACTTGCACATAAATCAACAGTTGTATAACAATTTAAACCAGTTAACCACATCGGACAAATACATCGATATGAACCTATCGTATTAATACATGTTGCATTTGGATGACAGGTTAACACTGATGCACATTCGTTTATATTATTTTCACAAAACATTCCTGTCCAACCAACAGGACATAAACATGACAATGATACAATATTATTCACACAGGTACCTTGCAAACAAAAGAAAACAAATTCTGCATGTGATCCTAGTCGTATTTACCATTATTTTGACAAGGAATACTTGAGCATGAATCGATTGATATTTGACAATTACTACCCATATAGCCAGTTAAACAAACACAATTATATTCATTGATACCATCAATGCATACACCAGCATTTAAACATGGATATGATAAGCATTCATTAATGTTATCTTTACATTGAACACCAGTCCAACCAGGTTCACATACACACATCCATGTTAATGTTGATACAATACATGTTCCTTTGGAACATGGCTTACTATCACATGGACTTAACGTTGTTTCGCAACGATTTCCTGAATATGACCGGAGAAAAAAATAAGAACGATATTTTTTCCTGTGACAATCGATCTCTTATTAGTTACCCGTAAAACCCTGTTGACATGTACAACTATAATCATAATTTGTACCATTTGTTTTTATTTGGCATGATATAGAATTGGATGCAATACATGGATTATTTGAACATGGATCTACTGGAATACTGCAATCACTACCTTGATAAAAACCACCACATTGACATACATAACCATTTATGGTATCAATACATGTGCCACCATTTTTACAAGGCAATGATATTGACGAACAAGAACTCATTGTTTGTTCACAAAGAGAACCTTTTAAGAAAAAGAATAGATTAATTTGTTTTGTACATAGAAAATAATGTTGTCTAACCTGTAAATCCTTCTCGGCACGAACATCGATAATTCGTATTATTATTATTATTATTACAATTCAATGTATTACTCGTAACACATGACTGGGAAAGACATGGATCGGTAGCAATCGAGCAATATGTACCAGTATAAATCGATAAACAAATACAGGTAAAACCTGTAATCATATTAATACAAACACCATTATTTTTGCATGGTTGAGAGCTACAATGATCTATTTTTATATCACAAAATTGACCCGTATAACCTGAAAAAAATTAAAATATTACTTAAAAAACAATCAAAATCTCTCTTTTCTAATTGATATACCTATCGGGCATGTACAACTAAATGTTATGTTGCCTAGTAAATTACATTGAGCACCATTTCGACATGGTGAATAATCACAAGGATTTAAATTTATTTCACATAATGAACCTGTATTATAAGGTGAACATTGACATTGATATCCAGTAGATGTGCTTAAGCATAAACCATTATGCTGACAAGGATTAATACCACATGGATTCATCGGTGTCTCGCATAGACTACCTATAATTGAATTCATTTCGAAACTTTTTGTTAATTTATATCTATAGAACTTACCCGTAAAATTGGATGGACAACAACATGAACCATTAAAACACGAGCCACCATTAAGACAACCGGTTGAAATAGAACATTCTTGGTCGATATTTGCAGGGAGAGTTTTTGTTAGACAACTATTTATTGGACTCCAACCTGGCAGACACTCTTTTTCACCTTGAGCATTACAATAGAAATGACCTTCAGAACATGAATTCGGTGCACGACATGGTAAAGTGCAATTAGGACCATTGAATGTAGGTGAACATTGTTGTTTTTCTTCACACTTAAGTCCTGCATATCTAAATTTTATATTCAAAGAAAAAAGTTATCATCTTCACTGTTTTATACTAAACAAGAAATGTCAAGCGAACTTAAGATAAATTAAAGAAAAATGACATTCTGATTATCTACGAGAAAACAAAAAAAACTACAGTCTGACAAATTAATAGAGCTTACGATATACGATTGTTTAAAAAATAAAAATGATTTTCATATTGGTTACGTACCCAGTTGCACAGCTACATACATAATAATATGAACGTGACAATGTATCATACGCTGGATTACATAAACCACCATTCGAACAAGTTACATTCATAGTACATGTTGAAAGATATTGGCAATTAAGACCAGTAAAACCTTGAATTTAAGATATAAAAACTTTTCTTTCACAACAAAATCAAGCTAACTAACCAGGCGAACAACAACATGTCGGCTGATTTGTATTATTAAATACTTGACAGAAGCCACCATTGCCACAAGTCAGTGCTGGAAACAAAAATTAGATCATAGTTGAAATTTTAATTCTAAGTAAATTTTACCAGTTGAGACACAGCTTGGTTGAATGTATGATGCATTTCGAAATGTACATTCAACTCCATACCAACCGGGCGAACAAGCTTTTGCACCTGTTATTTTATCACATGTATACGAACTTGTACAATCATCATTTGAAATACATCGAATAGAACATTGTTTTCCGTAGTAAGTCACTTGGCAATAACTCATTAAGCCAATATTTAATCTATTTTTACATAAATATATGATGGATATATTACCAACATAGAAAATACAAAATCTCATTTACTCATTCGTCGTTGTTATATTTCTTGATTGATCAACAAGTGTTTGTCTCAAAAATACTCCGGATGATAATGATGGATACGATGAATCAATTCGAAATGTTGTATTAAAACGACTTAATAATGAATTTTGATTTATTAATGTGAAATTTCCAATATTTGTATAATCATAAAATATGAAAATTTTAATATCGATTGAATTCTAGTTATAGCATGCATATTGAATAGAAACGATTTTTAAGATCGAAAAAACAATATCTAACTTACATCAGACATTAATGCCAATGGAAATTGAAGAGGTAAAAATGTTGACGCAGTCGATGTTAAATAAAAATTTAAAGAATCAGAATAATTTACTGCTAGTTGAAATGATTTAGAACCCAATGGACAAAAAGTCCAATTTGCTTGCAATCCACTAAAATACAATATTTAGATAATTTTCCTTTTTCAAAGAAAGCAAAATATCAATAATATATATATATATATATATATACTAAATGATTTATCAGTCTATTTATAAAATTCTTTTATAATTACGCCAGCTGTAATCTTACTAAATTCAGGGACGGCGCGAAGTAATAAGAGTAAAGGGGGGGGNAATTATGCATCAATGAAGTAGAAGAAATTGTTATTTTACATTATCACAAACACAGAATTTATATACCAATTTTTTCTTATAATTGTTATCAGTTGTCTTTTTTTTTACTAGAAAATGTTTTAGGAAAGAAAAAGAGGAAAAACCTGCTATTTCCATCTTCAGAAAACTGCAAGAAATATTTTCAAAATTCATGAAGCCTGAACACTAAAATTTTTCCGAATAAAAATCTCAGATTAACTTCCTTTTTTTCTCAGAAAATACCTCTGAATTTGATTCTACTAGTGAGAGATTATCTTTAATTTGGGAGGAAAAATCTCTTCTATTTTCTTCAAGTCGGAGGAAAACTGAAGTCAAAATTTCCAAAGTAGGAGGGGGAACCTCACCCCCCCCCCCCTGTTCACGCCGTCCCTGTACTAAATTGACAAGAGCCTTTTGTTCCACAATTCACAAATATTGCAATAAAAAAGCCTATCAGATAATATATGCATTAAATTTGTATTGAATTCGTTTTCTTTATTGAGAGTTATAATAAAGAAAATCAACCTGTAAGGATTCAAGAATTTTGAATGCGCTCATTTTGTTTTTGCAATGCTTCATCATTTTTCATTGTTTATACACGGTATGCACGAATACATGAATGAATGTAGTCAGTCAATAATTGAATTATGTTTATACGCAAGGGTGGCAATTCGAAGCACTCATTGATGCTTTCGATTCTAAATAAACTAATAACAGTAGTCTTACCTGTAGACAAAATCTAAGCAAACGATCGTATATAAATTACAGGATAAAGCTGATGAACAATTTCCTAACGGTATTGAGCCATCACAACATTGGCCAGAAATAGTGAGAGCATTTTTCATATCAAATTGAGTTAAATCAACAAGTAAAATAGAAGGTGAATCTTGACAATCAATCTGAATGCACAAATAAATATAAGGTTATCAAATTAGGAAAATAATATTGACAGAAGGATTATTCAAATCATGCGGATACAAAAAATATGAAGTGTACCTATTTAAATCATCATCGATGAATAAGTGATCTAGATATACCTAACTACTAGTATAGCTGCAGTCCTCAACGCAAGAAAGACAATAATCAAATTCGTCTATTTTCTGATTTGTTTTAAACAAACTTGTCAATACGCATGATTAACAAAGAAAGAAAAACTACGATTAACAGATGACAATATATAAATAATCGTACATCAATAAGCTCATCATAAAAATACATAAGATTTCGCATTTTAAAGATTGCAACTTATTGTTAACTTACTTGACGATTATTGAACAATAACAATACGAATAATACGCTTAGATGAGAGAAATAAGTATTGTACATTGTTAGTATCTAAAATAAGAATTAAGATTTATGATAGATACTTTTCTACAAATGATGATGAGTCTATATGCGATCTTAATGCATAGAACTGTCCATGAATTTTTTTTCTGCTGAACTTTTATAGAAAGTTTTGTTCGAATGCAAACATTCTATTACAATACTTAGATATAGTTCGGTCAGGAGTAAAAGTTTCAAAATTTTAGATATTATGAATCGTTATTACATTCTTTTTTTTTTATTTCTGTAAGATTGGGAAGAGAAAAATTTTGATACAAGTGAGAACTCGTTGAGCGTAAAATTACCTTAGTAAAACGTGTAAAATGTTTCACAGATAGGTAAAGAACGCCAATTGGATTGAACTGTCTCGATGTCGGTCAGTGGTATCTCATATTGGGGCGCATTAGTGATAGACAAATTGTACATTCATATAAAATTATAGTGTGAAACGATGTTGATAAGACGTCTGACATCTATTGAAAGTAACTAACGCGAAAGAAGTGAAGAAATGCAAAGATTCTTAGCATCTAAATGGATGGCATTTCGTGCATCACTCTACATATATCGGAGTATTATAAGAGAATAATTCTATTCATATAGTGACTTTTAATAGGGTTGCGTGAAAAGAAGCTTTTTTTACTGCTCCATACAATCATGAGATTTTCACAAATTGATCAATACCTGAGTAAAAATAGAAACCGAATGCTTTTTTTATATTTCTCTGTTTTTAGTAGCTTAGTAATCGATTGGAACGACAATATAATAGAGCAACAACAATAAAGACGAAATAAATGCCTCCTCTCGATTTTTGCTGTTGGGTAAAATTGTGTGTGTGTGTGTGTGTGTGTCTATGTCAGGGAGTGGGTGAGACTGAAAGTGTAGATTCAATGAATGATTAAACGATAAGTCGAAAGCAATAGAGAAAGAAACTAAGAATTCTTATCGTACGTGTCTATAAGTTAGATTTGATTATGCATAAATGGTTTCCTAGCTCTCCCTCTCTCTTTCTCTCTCTCTCTTTCTCTCTCTCTCTCTCTGTGACTTACCTGAGAGAATTCTTTCTCTTCGTTTTTTCTTTTTATTATAAATCAATGGATCTATTGATGTTATTACTTTTCGTACTCTGCTGAACTTTCACTCTCTCTTGTTCTTTCTTTCTTTCTTTCTTTCTTCTATAATTCTAATATCACACGCAAATGGTACTTTGTACTATTCTGTAATGTTCATCGTACAGTGTGCAGCATTTCACTTACAGCTATGTTAGCATTTTTATTCCAATCTGACCAATGCTATACTGATCTAGAACTATTCGATTTTTGACACTAATATATAATACATTGGACGAGTAGCCAAATATTTAGATACAAAAAAAGAACAATGCCATCTAAATTCTAACAATTTTTAGTTCGCTAGTCACAGTCATCTCTTGATTGATTGTTCATTATACAATTATGCCCGATGGTAATATATTATATATGATTGTAAAACAAAAATACAATTGAGACAACTCTCGAGAAGAATTGGCTTGCAGTTAGTCATCTATTTACTAGAAGGCATGGCACTTACCGACTAATCGATTAATAAAGAGATGATAGGTAAAAAGAAAGTTTTTTCATTTCTCTTATCATGGTTAGGTGCTAGTGATGAAATAATTGCTCAAACACAAATTGTGATTGGCTAATATTTTAGAAACTTTGATGAATAAACAGGTGATCATTCAACTACAGGATCCATAATGACTTTTTCTATTGTAAAGTATGAGTCCACTCGCATGAGTTACATCATCATTGCTCTTACTATAGTTATAGTTAATTAGAAGTGGACTCACTCTCCATCATCAGGATTCGATCGTATTAATAGAGATCAAAGAATTTAAACGATTGCTCAGATGCCAAACGATTTGTTAATGCTATGGAGAAATCAATAAGAAAATATGTTACAACTTCTAAGTAGATTACATCAGAATTTGAACATATAATAGTACATGTTATTTTTTCTCCAATATCAAATACGTATAAATAAATTATAAAGGTATCCACGCTGATCTGTTTTTTTTTAAGCAGCATTTGAAGCTTGTTTAAAGTTCTGTATTTCATCTTGATTACGTGTGAAGTGATTGATACATCGCTTTTAGTGGTCATCTAGCGAACAAATACGAAGAGGCCAAACAAAACTGGATCAACTACACTATTTTGATGTACATAAAGGAAACTTCCAAAGATAATCAATATCGTTGCGGTAATCGATGCTCTATGAGCAAAAAACTTCAATACTAAGTATACTACAAGACCAAAATATTGGATTGCATCAATTGACACATATTAGTAAAATTGATTGCGGTTGGACTAATGTTATATTCAAAATCATATGTCAGTATATACTCAAAGACAGTCTTTCATGTACAAGTTAGAATAATATATGTTGCGGTGAATCTTTAAAAAAAATCAATCTTTAGAAAAGAAGTTTATTACTTAAATTCATTAATATATTACAATATTCAACTGAGCAAAATCGTTCCAAACATAGATATTATTAAAATTTTTAATCGAGTTTAATATACGTATATTGTTGTAGTAAGCTTTAGCATTATACCGTAGAGAATTCTGTCTGATTTTCTATCATGTCTATTATTATCGGACGATGTTTAACATATTTTCAGATCTGTCCGCCAGTTAGTTATATCTATTTTATATTTGAAGAAAAACTATGCTTACTGTAATTTTCGGTATGTATCAAAATGAGCGAAAGAAAAAATGTCGAAGGAAAAAATGCCGAATGGAAAAAATAGTGAAAGCAATCATAGCGAAATAAAAAATAGCGAAAAAATTTATTTTAATATTTTTTAGACTGCTAAGATGAAGATTTTATATTGTGTGATAAAATTTTATATATATCAAAAAATGAAATGAATGAAGCATAATTAGTTATAAAATTAATAAAAAGAAAATATTTCTTTCTTTCGTTTGACTATGGCGAGTGGGAAGCCATCAAACAATAGATAGGCATCGATTTCAAAAACCTTTTTGTATATGCGTATTGTATCCAATTCTTTCACAAATCCAATATTTTTTTAATACTGTTTCTTTTTTTACTCGATATATAAAATCGTTTAAATTAGCGGAGGATTGCCTTTATTAGAGATGGTAAAGGATACTCTTCTTGTATTCGATGTCATCGAAATTTATACTAAATTAACAACAAGTGATATGCAATGGAAAAAAATAAGGTATGGCGTATCTTTATTTCGTTATATCTTTTGTGTCCTTTGTGTTTATTCCGTTAGCTAGATTGGACGATGATACTATTGACGAAAAACGCTAGGCAGTAAAAATAGATAATACAAGAAAACGGAGGAATAAAATATCACTGACTGAATTTTAAAATTCAAAAAAAGAATTTATGGAAAAGTATACTTTTCGCTATTCCCATACGATCGACATTTTATTTTTCGCTATTATTGTGTTCGACATATTTTCTTTCGCTCTTTTTTCGTTCGCTCTTTTGAATGCCATTCTAATTTTCACCAGAAGACAAACGCACGGAACATTATGCAATATGGCGATTCAATATCGATAGAGATTAGCGAATAGTTTTCATCTATTAAGTCATTATTAAATTAAAGCGCCATCACGTACTTTTAAATGAATATCTTTTATTCTATGTAAACGCTATATCGTTTTCGTCATTGGGACATGTTGTCATAGCTGTTATATATTTATTATTTTGTTATTTAACTTCTTTGAAACTCATCCATTTACCATTGGTATCGAACCCGTCTATTTTTACATTCAAGCATTTCAAGTTTGAAAGTCGATAGATTTGGTGTTTATACTTGACTAGAGTGTGAAAAGCCAAAAGTTGCGTGTAGACTCTTTGTATACTCAAAAAGTGAGTACACTACTAAAATCGGTCAGTGTGTCCGTCCGTTTATTCGATAACTCTTCACAATTACATTCGATTGAGCTGAAATTTTGTGCACAAAATTGTCTCATCAATATCTAGGTCGAGTTCGAAGATGAGAAGGATCCATCAAGAAATGGCTGAGTTATCGAAAAAATTGTCATTTTTGATCAGACCATCCCTGAGGGAGGGGGGGTTTACAGGGCTTTTTTCAAATTTGTTTTTCTCAGAATTATCCACAACATATATAAATCAACTCAGATTTTAACGCTGATTCTGAATCTGATATTAGTTTTGAAGAAAATCATAGTTTTCTGGCGAAACATTGACTCAAAAAGGCCTCAAAATTCACAAAAACTGAATGCAAAAACCAAATTGCCTAGATATGTCTCAGATGACCAGCAGCTTGAGAGTTTCTCAAATGCCTGGTTTTGTTGCTAGTCAAAAGGACTATCGAAATGTAAAAACCCGAACTCGATAGCTATTACTATTGAGGATTTATTATGAAAATACTGATGCCTGTATCTATCATATATCTCTTATAAATTCATGAGGTTGCTTACGATCGTAATCCTGCTAGATACAAACACAAATCCATTCAAAAATAACTCTTCTTATCCAGTTTTCCAAGCTGAACACGAATCTGAACTCAACTTCTGTGATCTCTAAAGATATTATATCACGCTGAGAGTAGAGTCAGTAATCACTGGATAGAGTTGCATACAGTGTGGTCCATGCTAGCTTAGCACGCCTGTATTTTCTCCTTGCAATTTAGTGAGAAGGGATGTAATTATCTTGATGAGATCTATGCCTTATAGAAAAAAATGGATGTACATTTTCGCTTTTTGAAATACACATAACAATCGGATGCAAGTCCGATGTTTCCGCATTTATTTTTGTAAGATTTCGAATTCGAGCACAAAATAAATATTACAGAGTATCAGATGATGATTATATATATGGAATTAACAGCTGTTCAGAGTGAGTAGGAAAGAACTAACTACTTTCTAACCAACGATATTGTTCATATGACATTTTTTAGATGATTTTTCATTTCTTAACGTATTATTTGGCATTATTTCAACAGAATTTTCTTTTCCCAGTCATCATCACAGAAATCAAATGCAGGTTTCTAAATAGAGCGTTGAAAGTTATTTACATTCATAAACAAAATTTTTTGAGACAAAACAAACATTCAAAGACTTTTTTATGGGAAATCAGCACCACTTAACCTTTCCATAGAACTTTTTTTTTGCCCGTGTATCATCGCTTTTTCTTCAACAGAAGTATAATTTCGATAATGAATGTGTTGCCAGCATCTGAATGAATAAAAATAAAAAATTGTGTTCTTTTCTTTTATTATTTATTAAAATCTAAACGATTCTCGAGTACTTCATCGAAACATAAAGTTCTTCTATACAATCACAGAGAAACAAATGGGTGAAGATGAAGTAGGTTTTTTTCAACACCATAGAAGAGTACATCTAAAATCTCTTGAGCATCTTCAACTTATTCTTCAGTAGTACATGTGCTATAGGAGAAACGATCTTAAATGTGAAACTATCAAAATATTGTAAATCTAATTAAAGTAAAGTATTCTTTTTCAGTAATATCAGATAATAATCATATTATCCTCAAGTTTTTTTTGTATTTTTCAAATCAATCCACGTAATATTTCATCGGCCTAAACATTTTGACGTGAATACGCACGTGCCGTCTGTCATCAGTATTTTGTTTCTGAAAAACATGGAAAAAAAACTCTATCTAACAACACGTTTCTATATTTATAAACAAATATTTAAGAGAAAAAAAATGAATAAAATAAAAACTAAATCGATTTCTTCACAGGGCACTATCAAACCTTAAAACAGGTTTTGATTAATATCAAGAGAAATATAAAAAACGGTGCAAGGTGAATCTAGAAAATCAGTTAATAGTAACCAACGCAACTAGTTTGAAAAAGAATATGCATCAATGGATCCTCCATCATATGAAACAATTTTTTATCAGTATGTCAAACAGTCTATCATGCAACAATGATCATCTTTGTTTCTTTTTAGACCAAACTCAATACCTCCATCGTATGTATCATACGGTCAACAATTGATTTGCACTAATGGTCATATAGGATCAGATTCACAAGACCAAATTCGCAATATGCCGTTTACACAAAGAAACGATCTACTTGTGCCTGTTGAACACTCATTAACAACGGCTTCAACCTCAACAAATATCACTACAAAACTTCAAGCATTTTATATTTTCTCTAGTATTACTTATTTACTATGGGGTGGAATGGCTATCGGTCTCGAAATTTCAATTCTTGTTTATTCTAGTTCAGTATACTATCGAGGTGTATTTACAGGTGGAATTATGATGGGTGCGGCATTGCATATGTTATTTGCTGCATGTCGAGTTTCTTATTCCATTAATTATATGATACGATTATTGATTTTTGTCTTAATATCTTGCATAGTTGGAGTTTCCTTATCTATTGTTGACTTGAGTGTTTCGAAGAAATGTATCAATCCTATCAGCAATGCTATGTGTGATGAACATATTGGACGTATGTTAAAACTGACCATTCTCATTGAGCTTGTATTCGCAACAATCCATACTGGAGTTAATCTAGGTTTCATGAATAATTTTCAGAAAAAGTTGGTATCAACACCGACTACTGCGTTTGTGTTAAACAATCAATATTGGGCATAGACAATGACCGTGTTGCGATGAAATAATAATCATGCATCCTTTTCATATCTCATTACAATAACGTAAAATTCATTACGTGATAATTTTAATGTACTCTTAAATTTCATTGATAGACGTTGCATTATGTATATGAATTTTGTTGTTTTGTAATTTAATCTAGTATGTACTTTAGCACAGTAACATGTTCTCAACAATAAATATTAGAGTTTTCGTTTTGTTTTATATGATCTAAATAAGAATCATTGTGTATTAATCAAATGATACAGAATTACATTATTTTTGTGAGAGACCAATCTAAACGATAAAGAAAGAATTCAATTTTTAACCAATGGCAAAATAAAATGTGCAGTAAAGAATTCCAATAATCTTAGAAAAACGATTCGTCGCTTTAGTTCTGTATGAGATGTACACAGCAGTCACTTTAGTTGATTTTTTATTCGACGGAAACTCGAAGTATTTACCTGTCACATAGTCAGATGAACAACTTAGACAAGTCATTTTAAGTAGCACAGATTTATCATAGAATGTGCTCGCAAATTGAATATTTCTGTTTTGAATTGTAAATTTAAATTGGGCAATATTATTTTAATACCATAATACGTGTCTATAGATTAGAATTCAAGTACTAGATGATATATATCTATCTTTGTAAATTTACCTTTTTCTAAAACTTTGAATAAAGAAAGAAGACCTGTCGGAATTTTCTGAAGATGATCGATATCTCAGATTGAACATTCAAAACAAATACGGATATAAACTCAAGGCATCCATCTCTCGCTGGCAATGCTAAAACGAGTTTATGACCATTTACCATCGGATACAACAGAACTTAAATATTGATTGTGGCATCAGTCGATCCAAAAAAAGGAGTAGACGCTTTAGTAAGTACTTAGACCAATGTTTATATTAATATATTGCTAAATACATTTTCCGTTTTCATAAGGATTTTATTCAATTGATTATCTGACTAAACGCTCTCCATTTTATAGTTTCATCAAAAATACGCGATAATTCTGTAAGGTTTGAAATGTGAATATATACAGTCGTTTACTTTGATACACCGTTTTATCTGATTTTGCACTCGAAAAAGACTAGGCACACTTTCATTTTAAGATTTTCTTTTCTCTTTTGATAATGCAGTTAGAAGTTGTTGTTATTCTTTATTTTGCAAGCAAGCTGTTTTTTAACATGTCAGTTAAAAGCTAAAGTAAATAGAATCAAAATGTTGTTTCAATATATTCATCATATTTTCTGTAGCAAGTGTGTTTCTCACTGGTGATTGCCCATCATCATTTAATATTCAGACAAATGCAACAGATATATCTTTTCAAACATCGTCAACTCTTCTTATTATTCTATCGAAATCTTCATTTAAATTAACTATAATTGATCAAACAACAAGAAATGTTTTGCTTCAAAGTAGTAGAAATATTTTTGCTGGTGTTTGGGGCGGTGCTTATGAAAATCTATATTCTGGTTACATGTTTCGTGTTGGCTATGCGAAAGATTATCGAGCCATAGGAGTATTAAAATCTTATGCATGTTCATCATCTTCGAAATCAATCATATTTTCTTTTGATGAATTCTATCCAGCATTTATGCAACAGGAAAAAAATGATCGTAATATTCATTTACAAATTGAATATACTGGTCGCAAGAAACATTTTAATACACAATCTTCACATTATTTTTTTTCCATTTTTAACATTATCATTTAAAAGTCGAGATATCAATGAAGATTATTACGGTTTTAGTTCATATTGGGGATTTACTAGATTTCGCGGGAAGAAATTCTGTACTCGGAATGAGAAGGGTAGTTGGTCTTTTTCAATTTTCCTCCAAGAATCCCACAATCAAATGCTACTTATATAGCTATGCCACTTTTTATTTCAAATCGTCAATATACTGTTTGGGTAAATGAAAGTCGACGAGTCAATTTTGATCTAAACTCACCAAATGAATGGATTATACAATCAGAATGGAATGCAACGAATATACAATTTTATTGTCCAGTAGGAAATTCATTTTTATCAGAGTACAATATGTCGAGACCATTTGAAAGATTTTTTAATCTATATAAGACACAAAATCGCAAAATCAATCCATCATTTACAGCGTTAGTTCAAGCTCGTGGTGAAACAACTCGTATATCACCATTGTTTGTATTTGGACCATGGACACAAACAGGAAATGTTCTAAATAACCAAACTGAAATTGATGTTGTGCAAAGAATGATTCCACTTAATATTCCAATAACAGTTCGCATTGGTGTTTTACATTTTTTCCCATCGGGGTCGCAACAAGGTAAGAAATCTATCTTAGAAATTTAAACGTAGCTAATGTTTTCTCCTCGTTTAAATTGATACATTTACAAAAGAAGCTAGAAAAATTGCGTGTCTTCTATTCGGTTAATCCATTTCTTGGATCTTCAGAGTGTAGTAAGTAATTCAAAAATTTCTCGAAAATATTTTTTCTTTTTCGAGAAACTTTGAAAATTTCTCAGTAATCATATCATCCGTCTTGTTAATTCTACTTTAGAGATATTGAGTTTCGTAAAACTTTAACATTCTTCGTCGTCGGTTATACAAGTGACTATTGTATTTCACTAGTGAACAATTAAAAAGTGCAATTTATGATAAGTCTAATTTATTATGAACGATCTTAGATTTAGCATGAATATTCTATGTTAAAGGTCATAAAGATTAAATTCGTCAAGAAAATGTTGTTTATAAAGAATTTGGTGTAATATCGATGTGTTATTTTAATCCTTACGTATCAACATCATATAAAATATTATTTAATGAATGTTTAGAAAGTGATTATTTTCTAAAGAACAGTTCTAATCGAGCATATTTATTTCCCCATTTTGGTGATCCAATAAGTCGTCATTTTGTTTGTTGGTAGTATTGATTTCAGCAATAAAAATGCTGCACTTTGGTATCAAAAACAAATTCAAGAAAGTATCGATCTTGGTCATAATGGATTTATGTTAGATTTTCGTGAATATACACCGGTTAACTCTATATCATCAAATGAAATGAGTGGCCTTGAAATGCACAATCATTTTATTGGGCTCTATCAAAAAACAGTTTATGAAATGACATTGAATTATACAGCTGTTGAAAACATACTTCATTTGGATGAAAATGAAAAGAAAAGTTCATCAATTAATTATCAATCGGATTTTTTATTTCATGCATGTAGTGGCTATACACATAGGGCACAATATTCTCAATTACATTGGCCAGGTGATGCTAGTGTTGATTGGAATATATATTCAGGTATACCTGCTCACGTCCAAGCTTGCTTGGTGTTGGTATTAGTGGCGTTTTATATTGTTCAAGTCCCATAGGTGGTTACAAGTTGGTACATTTTCTGGTTTTATTCACGATGAAACTGAAGGTTCAACATGTACTCAAGAACGTGTACAAATGTTTACTAATAATCAAACTGAATATATTGGGCGACAATATGCAAAATTAAGAACACAAATTTTCCCCTATATTTATACATTAGTACATGAAGCACATGCAACTGGTCTTCCAATAACAAGACATCATTTACTAACGATATTACAATGATGAAACAGCTATTCAACAAGAATAGCAATATACATTCGGAAATGATTTGTTGGTTGCACCTATAGTACATTAAAATTAATTAGTACAAGATGTTTATTTACCGTTAGGTGAAAATTGGATTGATATATCAACAAATCTTATTTATGATCATGATACGGACGGTCGATATCGACTTGGAAAAACTGATATATTTCATGGTGGTCAATGGATCATGAATGTAAGAGATGATCTTTTAACAATTCCATTATTTGCACGAGCTGACTCAATCATTCCTCCGATTGATTCAAGTGCTTTTACATAAAATCATGGCCAACCCATTTCAATTTATGATCGATCATATATTTTACATTTATGGATATTTTTGAAAGAACAAAACGAAGCTAATGGTCTTGTTGTGGGATGGATTTCATGTTCAAATAAATACTTGTAAATTAAATCAATCAAATATGTATAACTATTGCTGATCCTCTAAATAGATTGCTAGTTTTACAATTGCCTTTTAATAAATCGCCAAATACAATAACATCTTCTACAATGCAATCATTTGAACATGCCAATAATTGGCAAATCGTAGCAAAACTTCTGCCAAAAGAACAATTAGAAAATTGTTTTACATACGATATAGAAAATCATGTTATATGGATAGTAGTTGTTCTTCCACAGCAGCAATCCTCATTTCAATATTAAATTGATTTTTAAAGACATTCAACTTTTTGCTTTCTATTCCAAAGATTCTTTATTATTTTATTTTTCTAATTAGCTAGTCGTGAACAATTATCAATAGTATTAAAAAGTAAAAATTGATATAAGATGTCACTATCTCATCATCTATGTGATATCGGTTATGTACGAAAGCGATTGTTATTTGCTAAGGTTCTTTTGACGGTGACTCATTGTGGACACACCACATCTATTCATCGCTGTTGTCACTATATAGATTACTGATAAGAAACAACGAGAAGAAAAAAAGCATCGAATAGAACAGCAAGTGTATTTATTTTGTCGTTTGACTACAATGCCCTTGTTCTTCAGCTTATTTCATTTTGATCGAATAAAAGTAATATTCTAAAATGATTCTGATCCTTTTTTTCTAGATTGCATCTTTTTTCTTCTTCTACCTTTTTGTTTTAATATGGCATTTCATCAAGCTGAACATTCTCTTCTGGTGATTCCAGGTCCAATCGAAGTTAGTGATGATGTTCTATTCGCTAATGCAACGCCATCTCAATCGCATATGTCGAAAAGTTTCACAGAAACTTTTGGACAAGCGATTAAAATGTTTCGACAAGTACTTGTTACTGAACGTGGCCAACCATTTATTGTAGCTGGTAGTGGTACACTTGGATGGGATATGGTAGCGTCAAATTTGATTGAATCTGGCGATGAAGCACTCGTGTTACATTCAGGCTATTTCGGTCAAAGCTTTGCTGATTGTTTAGAAGCATATGGTGCCAAAGTAACTCAACTGAAAGCACCCGTTGGGCAATGCCCATCGCGAGAACAAATAGCCGAAGCATTAACAACAACAAAATACAAGTTGGTCACTGTTACACATGTCGATACATCAACCGGTGTTCTAAGTAATGCTCAAATGGTCTCTGAAGTAGTGCATCAAATAAGTCCTGACACATTGGTAGTACTCGATGGGGTATGTTCGGTTGGTAGCGAAGAAATTCGTATGGATGAATGGTCATTGGATGTTGTGATGTGTGCTAGCCAGAAAGGTTTAGGTGTGCCACCAGGACTTAGTCTTGTATGTGCCAGTGAAAGAGCTGTTCATTTTGTTGAAGCTCGTAAAACAAAAATAAACTCATATTTTGCCTCATGGTTAAATTGGTTGCCTGGTAAGTTTGTGTAACTATCTAAATCATTTACTGAAATGTATTCTTATTTTTGTTTTTGTAGTAATGCGTGGTTATGAACAAAGTAAACCAGTATATTTTGCAACACCACCTGTTCAACTTATCTGTGCACTTCATGCCAGTTTGAAAGAGATTACTTCAAGACCGATTGCAGAACGTTGGGCAAAAAATAAACAAGCTAGTACGGACTTTAAAGATTTTGTAACAAATGAACTTGGATTAAAACAAGTATGTTTCTTTTCTCGACGAGTGCTATATTCATCATTTTATTTACCAAATCATCTAGGTTCCAAATGATGCAGCCTTCGCTGCCAATGGTATGACAGCTATCTACTTTCCTGAAGGTATATCAGCATTGGATATCATTCCACGATTACTTGAACATGGTATAGTTGTTGCTGGTGGTCTTCATAAGGAAATTAAAGATAAATACTTTCGTATTGGACATATGGGTCTAACTGCTATTGATACTACAACTCGCCGCGATCTTGAGAAAGTCAAAGATGCTTTAAGACATGCATTTAGCGCTGCTGGTTACGTAAATAAAAATATCAGTAAATAGACAAATTAACTATGAAATTATTCTGATGTTTCTATCTGGAATCAACTTCATTGATATAACAATAATCCATTGATTTTATAAAATTCCAACGACATGCTTGTATGTTTTTTCTCCTTTGTTTACTTTGGCATGTTCTTAATATAGATGACATTGTTGAAGTGTTTTATTTAATAATGAAAATAACCTTACACATATGATGGTAGAGTTACTTGATTTTAAAATATTCATAAATAATGATAGATGAAATATTTGATAACGAAAAAGAAATAGTACAGGTGTAGAAAAACATATTCGAATTTTTTTGGTAAACATATAATTGCGTTTAACCATATGACTAAATTAAGGAGCTAGCAGCTGTCGACAATATGAATGAAAAATAAAAAATTTCGGCATATTTTAAGCCTGATTTCGAGTCATAACTTTCAGAAAGAGAATAGGTGAAAATCTACATTCCATTTACATTCTGTACGTGTAGATGGAAACAAATAATAAAAATATAAAATATGTGCATTCATATGTTTTAAATCCACAATATATGTATCAATTTTCAAAATCAATCTTCTGGGCTCAAATTTGAGTAAATTTTCTTAACTTTGTTTTCTTCGTCGGTAGTACTTTCAGAATTCATTTCAGCCCTAAATCAATACTAGAATCTTCAAATAATCACTATCAGGTATGTAAGAGTCTTTGATTTGAAAAATATGAAGAATAAAAAAAGTAATGAAATTTACGTAGCTCATTGATTTAGAATGTGTGATTGACAAGTTTTGTGTGCAGTTGTGAAGAAAACGAAACTTTCTTGATGATTTTTCTTTTTGAATAATAATGTATTATTCTTAGTAAATAACTAATTCAAGTGCTACTCGAGTAATACTCAATTGAATGAACCGTTCTATTTCTAATAAAGATGATTCATTTAGATAATTTGTACTTACCATAAGTTGATAATTTTTATTATTGAATTATCAAAATCCATTGTTATTGTTATCATTGATCAAACATACTCTACGTCGAATCTGCCACAAACACTTCCTGATATTCTCGAGCAAATTTTATCTACTTTTTTTTGTCTTCTTCTGAGATTTCATTCACACAGTGGTTTACTCGCAAGTAGTAAAAATTATCAAAACTTCACAAAAATGTGTTTCTATATGCATTTCCTCATGATTTTGTCATACATATGTTATTACCAATCGCCATTGATACCCATATAAAATAGAATCGTACCAATGTTTAGTTAAAGGCTTAAAATACTTTGATAATTATTAGTTTTTGAACATATTCATTCTTGTAGCATTGCAATGAATCTACTATATTTTCAACCTTTTGTTTCTAAAAAAAGAATAATTCAGTTTTTACGTAAAAAGAAGTTACAATATATTAATCATTTAATAATCGAGACAGTGAAGTATTGAATAACCTTTGGAAAATATACAATAGATTATATCAATACAATTGTAGTTCGATGGTACATAACCAATTGTGATGCTATATTATTTGTTGTCGAAAATCTAACTATATAAATATCATTTCTAAGCGTCTTTTCGTCGTATACATTTGTGAACACATACAATCGAAAGGCACTTGCAAACATTGCAGATCTATTACTGCACGTCGCTCGATCGTACATTCGATAATTTTCTAGCATGCGAAACATGAATCATATTGCTTCATTTATTAATTTGACACTCAACAGAACTTATCATAAAAAATGACATAAAATAATAGAGAAAAGCAAACATTTGGCCCTCGAATGTATTGGAAGAAGCGAAGAAAAACAAAATAGCCATCATTTTCTCTTTAAAGCAGTTCGAGTACAGAACGACAATAAAAAAACAACAAGAAAATAACGTTTTTTTTTGTATCCATATAATGTTTGCCATTCGAGAAATATGCTACCCATTCAGTTAGAGGAAATTGGCACACAACATAAGTGCATAGTAATACATGGCAAAATTCTGAATGAGTTTACAACTAGTTTTAAAGAAGGTTCCCTTTTATTTTTTACTATTTTTCTACTTATTTAGATACTTTTCTGAATCTATTTAATTAAACTTCATGGATACTGCTAAGGGTAAGCATCTTTACACATGTGCCGTGTTTATCTACATGATTGTTTTCTATCTATAGTATCAAGTACACCTACATCCGCATTGCCTCCACTCGATGATATCAATGATACAAAACTAAGTGAACTCTATAAAGCAATGGCTTCACCAGGTGATGAACCTTCAGATGATTTTGCTAAAGGCATCACTTATAATAACATGAATTGTGATGTTCGATGATGATCATTCATAACTACTGATAAATATATACTTTCCTATACGTACATCAAGTCGATTAATATTAAAAAATAAAATTTTGCAAACAGTTTGTTCATATCGCATTTATTTTTGCTTGTACAAAATACAACTTCTTCATTATATTTCAGTTGTATATCTTTAAAAAATAAAAGAAGAAAAAGACGTTGTTCAAAAACTATACTTAGCATTGCAAGTTTATAGCTTTCCTGCAATTATTTGCTATTATATAAAATATATTTTATATATTTATTGTTGATTAGTATAAGCATGCTAAGAAAAAAAGATCACGATACAGCTATTCGACGAAAAAATTTCGTCGTTCCATAACATACTCGACCTATACACTAAACTTTCAAGTTGATATTAACACGTGGCTTGTTATTTGCATGTAAAACGATTTGTAATCCATTAGAACATGTTAGATAACACATGTGTAGAGGCAAAACAAAACGAAAATAAGATTTGTTATTTTTGTTTTCTGTGACTGTTGTCAACAGTCAATTATCCTGTCAAATTTTCTATCAAAGTTATGCAAAATAATCACGAAAAATCGATCGATATCTATTAGAGGTAAAATACCTAATGGCCTATCTGAATTTTCTTTAGGCTATTTACTGTTTCTGGTAATACATTGATCAATTGTTTCTAGCTAAGAAAAATATAGACCACATTAATTATATCAAAAATAATGATATCCACAAAGACTATTCCAATTTTCTTAAACGACTATAAAGTAAATATTTTTTCCGCACTATTGACGACACTTTTTGCATATCTAACATTAGAGACGTCATTTTATTCGACATACATACGGACAGTGTAATCCGGAGTAATCTAATATACGTGCCACAAAGAAATACCATATTTTTTGTGTGGATCCATTTGTCTTTGCAATCTAGCAATGATCATAAAAAATTAGGTAATAAATTTGCTCCATACAATCAATTTTTCATATCAATAGCAAGTCTATTAGATCATTTTTAGCTTTTAACTTTCATGTGATTCTAAAAGTTGTTTTGAGCGTGTTTTTACTCATTGGGGAAAAGACGTAATAGATTTTCATAATTAATTTGTTTTTGTAAATCGGAAATCGTGGTTACACTTTAGTAATACTTTTTGTTTCTTTTACAGTTTTCTATTAAAATCAAACAACTATCGTTTCCTAAAACAATATCAGCAACTCCTATAGATAAGAGAGATGGTAGACAAAGAATAATGATGACAAGACATTAAAATCATATCTATGCCAGATGCGAATTATCTTTTGACATCAAAAGCATTTTGATGAAATACTACTTGCTATTTGTGTTATCCGTTGATGTAAAGAAAAACTCTTCTCGTACTTTCTATGGAATGTAATATTATCGAAGTCACGAATTTCAAAATATCTTAACTGAAACTTTTGTTTTGGCTTTTTTCCAATCTAATAGTCGGAGTTCGAACCCTAAAATAAAGCTATCTATACTAGAATAAACTATAATTTAACACATGATTTTGATTGAAAGGTTTATATGTGTATTCCACATTTCATTTTAACATCAGCACTTTCGATTGATATTTTAATATAACCCATATAGTATAGAGATCCGTAGAACTTAATAATCAAAACTTGATTAAAATCATATTCAATTTTTTTTGAATAGGGTCTAAGAAAGTCGTCTTTTTTATTATTTCTTTACAAAAAAAAGCAATAGTAAAAATAAGCCAATTAATGAAAAATATTGAAGAAGCCAGTGACATTAAAGCACACACACATCATTTGGCCCATCGTTCTATTGTTAATAAACTTCTAAAATAAAAAAATAGAAATGAAGAACTATTTTCGAAAATATCAATAAATAGTAAGAAGCAATCAACATGAAAATACAATAATTGATTAGTAGAATGATTATCATACGCACAAAATCTAGTCAAGAACAGATATGAAAAATAAAAACACTGACTAATCAAGAAAAAAAACATTAGTATAGCTAAATCATATTTCATTGAGTTATGTGCACGAAAACAGACAAACAATAAGAATTGCATATCGATCACATTCATTTACTCTTCAATTTCAATTTTGACATTATTCATCAGTTGTGTCTCTCTTTTGTTCTGTATTCCCTTCTTCTTGATCGGTATTATTTTCGTCTGTAAAAGTATTTTAGAATAATTAATCGAAAAACATAAAGATAACGTTTTTCTTTTCTTTTCCTTTAGTCGATGTCTCATGATAGATACTATCGATAAACTAAAAAAGAAACAAAACGTTTTACCTTTTAATTGTCCGGGCTTTTTGTCAGGTTCAAGATCAAGTGAAATTTTCTTATCGCCTTCACCTGAATCCAACCAACGATCAACAGGAAATCTAGCCAAAAAAATATTCAAATGGATTATGTTTTTGCATAGGACATTTATTTACTTATAAGTTTCATTTCGTGCAACATAACGAACTTCAATTGAATCGATGTACCAACCACTACCTATACCCCTTCCATCATGTTCAATTCGGATTCTTTTAAGCTTAAATAGAATTAATTATTACAGAAATCTAGATGATCTTTTTCTTATTTTTCTTTTTTGAAAATTTTACTTTGCCAAAATCAACTGCAAAAACTTGAAAACGGTCTGTGGCACCTGATTCAAATAGATTAAGTTTTCTATCAATTGCTTCTTTTAATTGTCGCCGTTCAAGTTTGTCTTTGTCACCAAATAAGCTTATGTATACATTGGCATCTATTATAGATCAATGTTAACAATTTGTTTTACTTGAGAAGAAAATCAAAGACTTACCAGTTCCAGCTGATCGTTTATCAGCTGTTTTAACTGTTATTTCATATTCAGTGGCGTTTTCAGCATTTGTGTCTTCTAAATAATTTTAAAAGAATTAATTAAATTAGATCTATTGTTGTTTTCTTTCGAAAAGAATAAAAGCTAAGCATAGCACATAGCAGAAAAAATAAATAAGAGAGCAGCTGGACGAATATTTATCAAACCAACCATCATTATCGAAAAAGTCATCATAATCAGCTTTTTCAGAAGAGTATTCAATTTTAGTTTTTTCATCCATAGGCGATATTGAAGAACGTTTTTCTTCTTTGTCATTTTCTACTGCTGATATATATATATATATATATATGTTAAAGATATTAAATAGTTAAAAACAAAAAAGTGGGTGAGAAATTCCAATAGAAAAATAATTTATTTACCAGGTGCAATTTTTGATGTAGGTTTTGTGTTAGGTTCAAGTTCAAGGCTGATTCGTTTATCACCTTCATCAATAGCAAGCCACCGATCGATAGGAAAACTTTAATGAATAGAGTTTCAACATTAAAGAGATTAAAATGTGAGCGTTTCCTACTTGACAGTATTATTATTATATGTAACGTCAATAAAATCTAAATACCAACCACTGGTTATACTACTACCATCATGTTCAATAGTAATTGTTTTCAACTAGAATACATAAAAGCTTTTTTTTTCTATGAATTTGTTTCCAATAAAACAAGTATACTTGTCCAATGTCAATATTGTCAAATTCAAATTCATCTTTATGACCTCTTTCAAATGGATCTGAATTATTTTTAGACTTTTGAAGTTGATATCGAATAATTTTATTCTTATCACCGTAGAGAGATAAAAATACATTTGCATCAGTGCCTGCTGATGCTACTGAACCTGTTTGAACAGTTATTGTATATCCTATATATAGATTGAAGGGAAACATTTCTTTTTCATATAATATCTAATTCAAATCTATGAATTTTATTACGCTTATTTGAATTAGATGATGGTTCATTTACTGTGGATGTTGCTGGAGTTGGTTCTGGAAACAAAAACATAAACGAATTTTGTTTAGGTATTGAAATAATTCAATATTCTATTACTTTTATCAGTTGTGGTTTCCTTTTTAGGCGTTTTCTGTTCGTCGGATTTCGTTGTTTTCGATTTCTTTTCATCTGGTTTTGTTGTTTTTGAATTTTTATTTCCGTCATTCGTACGATTCGATGGTGGTACTGGCTCAGTTCGTTTCGTTGTTTGTGGCGATTGACGAGATACAAGTGTTCCTAACATTTTACTTTCTAAGAAAAAAGAATAAAAAGTTAGTTAAAATCAGATTCTTCTCACTGATAAATTTGGTTCTGACATAGATTCTGATTATCGTTAGGGGTTATCTTCTATATAAAAGTTTCCATTATCAGCAATCTTTTCATGCCGTATGATCATTATGCACAATGTTTTTAGCTTAACTTAGAATAGTAGAAAGGAATCAAGAAGTTTCGTTCTGAAACTAAGTATCATAGCTGTTACGATATGGTTTAAAATTTAACAAAAATAAATGATTTCTTGTTGCTAGAACAATGTATCACCATAACAACTAATCGTATCATATTTTTCTTTTGGAATATTCCGGAAGATTACTGAGGATATGCAAAGAATCGATTTTTCTCCTCGGTCTAGAAACAAAAGCAGCAGATTCTGTTAGAATTGTTATTTCACATTCGAACTCCATCATTAGAAGATTGTGAATCCAAACGGAAATTGTAGAATGAAAAAATTCTATTCCTATTTTTTTGTTATTTTTATAAATTTACTTTTTTCATCTTTTGTTGTTCCGTCCGAAGAAACAATAGCTAAATAAATTAATATAGTTAATTCATAAAGAAAAGGTGTAATATTTCATTTAAACTTACATCCTTCAAGATATAAATCAACAACGGTTGTTGTTGCATCGATTGGTGCAGCTAATATAAATCTAAATGCGAAGAAAAAAATTTGAAAATACCTTTTAGAAATGAAAATACTCGTACCTATGTTTTGCTTTTCGTTTACTATCTGTAACTTCAATGGAATCAAGTGGCCATGATTCAATATCAGTACATGATAATGTAATCTTCGTCATCTATAAATAAAAATGAATTCATAAATTAATTAATTCGAAACTTTAACTATTAAAAATTTTACTTTTCCTGCATCTAGTGCTTTCTTTTTAAATGTTATCGATTGGCCATCGTATTTCTTTGGATCATTTTCATCAGTACGGAAATCAATGGCACCCGAGCTTCCATTATCTCCATAGATTGTTAAACGAATTGTGCTTCGGTCATCATCACCATACAGAATATTATCGTTGCTTCTTACTTTGATTTCATAATTTATTTCTAGAAAAAAAGAAATTCAATGTTTTCAAAACAAAAAACGAATTGTTTCTCTCTTTAAATTACCTGTGCGATCAGGTGGAGCTAAAAAAGATAGACGCATAGAGAGAATGAACCATTAAAAAAAACGAATTAAATAATTCATGCACTTACTATCAGCTGCCCCTTTAGCAATTTGGTCTTGAGCTTCTTTCATTGCACGTTCAATAGCTCGTTCGGCAGCCACATCGTCTAAAATGGAAAACATGATTTATAATCTGTTTAATTTCATTTTAAATTTACTAAAAAACAAAAGGAAAAAAACTGTCATGCGAATAAAAAAAGAAATTAAAGTTCGAAAAGCATTCAACAAATCCATGCAATATATTTTCTTTTTGATGAAAAAATATCTCACTTGGTGAATTTTTTATTTCTAAATAATTTTCAATAGATAAATGAAGATTTTTCATGAACCGAAATTTGAAATATGACCTTGTAAATAGACTTACTTTGATCTTTAGCTAAAGCAAGAGCTTCAACAAATGTTTGTTCAGCTTCACGATATTGACGTAATTTTGTTTGACTATGTGCAACAAGAACTTTAGCATTCAACTGCCATACTGTATCATTGACAGCAACAGCTTCAGTAAATGATCGTTCACCGTAACGTTTCGATCGTTCATAATCACCTTAATAAAAATGAATGTTAAAGTTTCTTAAACATGCCTTTTTCTCTGTCTCTCAAACAAACAAACCAAGTCCAAAATGACATTGACCAATTTCATGAAATAGCCAAGCTTTTTCTAATGATGATGTTGCTAGAGGAATCTTCTTTTCCCATACTTGAATAGCTTGTGGAAATTGGCCACTACGTGCATACACTCGACCCAGATTGTCCAATGCACGTGATGAACGTTCAGAAAATAGTTTTGTTTCAGCAATTTTCAAATCTCGATTATGATATTCTAATGATTTATTGTAATCACCTAATTCTAAGTAAGCATTTCCTAAACGTGAGTAAACATCGGCTAGTACAGATTGTTTTTCAGCAAATTTTCTTTCATCTAATCGATCACAGAAGTCAAGCAGACGTTGTCCACGACGACGAGCATCAAGAAATTGATCTTTATTTTGCTCTAAAAGAAAACAATAAGATTGAATTATGTATTTCTTTTTCAAAATGCAAAAACTATTGAATTACGATCATCGATGGCTTCAAGTTCATGACGAATATGTTTATACGATTCTTCATCGCCTTCAAGTTTTTTAATAAATCTTGAACGAGCATAAAGTGGCTCTTGTTGACGCCAAAATTCTGTTCGACTATCCAAATAGTCGAGACCCTCTGATGCTAATTGATAAATAGCATCACCCGTTTTTGTATTTGCTTTTGTAACAACTGTAAAGTTCAATTATAGTCAAAGAAAAAAAAGCCACGACAGAACAATAAAAATGATTACCTGTATTATTAATAATTTTTTCAAGAAAAGCTCGATCTTCATAGAGATCACCTAAAATTTGTTTGGTTGTTTTTGGATTAGCTACAGGTGCATGCTGTTTTCGTTGAACAGTGGTATCTTTCTTTTGTGAAGCACGTACATAGCCCATAGGTTGCTTCTTTTTCTATTAGTAGTTTAGAACAAAAAATAGGATAAAGCTACCAATTCATATTCTATAGAATACACTATCAAAAAAAAACCGAGAAGCATCTTGCTTTGTTAGCAGTTATATCACACATGAGCAATCAAAATTTAAAATAGGGAAAATTCACCTTTTTGCTTTCGTCCTGTGAAATGACATGCAAATGTGCAATAAATGCGTTTTTTTTTAATCTGTAAAATTTACCTCGTCGTTTTTGTAAAAAATTGATAGATCACCACTGGCTTCAAGTTTAACACGGTTTGGATCTAATGTGAAAAAGAAAAAAATAGCATGTACTACATATATATAAGATATTCTTTTGATAAATGATTACCTCCAACTGAATTATCAATTGCTTCCTGCGCTTTGTTGATACCTAATTGAAATTCGCGAAGATCAGGCCGTACTTTCTTTCCACGGTGATAGAACATTAATGCCAATTCAAATTCACCCATGGCATAAAGAGCTTCGGCTTTTTGATACAAACCCTTTGGAAAAATCGTACAGTGAATAATAACTAAGAGGCACAGCAGTGAAGAAAATTACTTTTGTGAATTCCTTATTGGTTTTCAACGATTGTTCTGCATCCTGTAATGATAGATCATTTTTTCCAATTTTCAAGTAACATGCGGATCGAGCCACTAGACCATTTAATCGATCGGTAATATCTTTTTCTGTTGCTTTGTCTTCATCGGGAGGCAAAAGATCAAGAGCCTGAATAATTTATTTCAATATCACATCTTTCTCAGAATAAGTAAAGGTTTACCTCGGTATAACATTGAATAGCTTTAGTATAAAGCTTATCACGGGAAAACTTTTCACCTTCGCCCATTAATGCTTGAAAACTTTTCAATGGACCTTTCGTTTCCGAGGAAACGCTCATTTCTTCGTCTTTTTTAACCATCGTTTGTCTTGATGCTTGATGTATGTAAAAAAGTAATGTCCGCTTGGTTTCAAAGCGACCGAATCTTGTTGAGAACAACACCCATTTTCAATTTATGCTCACTGCTAAACAACAACACCTACTTTTTTCCTTTTTTCGATAGAGATCGCTCAGTGTCAGTGAAAATTTATGTTCCGTCTTTGTAATACGCTCATCTCGTCTGAATGAAAAAGTAACAGTTGTGATTGAAATTAATAAATGTTAAAATCTAGTATCTAATGAGTATTGCACGCTTTTAATCATACTGTATTCAATGAAACACCAAACTTGAAAAAAAATAAAACAAACATGCACAAGTGCCCCGACCATTTCAACTTTGGGGGNTCCTTCAAAATGCTAGGGACACGGGTGTCACGAGAAAGCAAAACTTGGGGGGGAGGGGGGTAGCTTATAAAATCCTACTTTCCAAAAATGTGGAGGGGGAATAACCAGTGTTGCCAGATCTTCCACGATTTTGAAAACTCCTGCATTTTCACAATTTTACCTATTTTTTCTGAACTTTCCCTGATTTTTTGGGTTTTTCTGGATTTTTTTTCGAATTTGTCGGGAGTTTTTTGGATTTTTTGAGGATTTTGACATTTACATTCTGGATTTTTGAGTTCAACATTTGCCAATACTGAAAATAACTGATAAAATAACGCTTAAGATAGTGTAAGTTTTATTTTGTAAAACACAATGCAAGACAATTTTTCGAACATTGCGGGGGGAGGTGTTACACCCCCGTCACTTCCCACCCCGTCCCCCAGTCGGGGCACCTCTGCATACATGATCACTTAAGTGAGACATTTGAAACGAAAGAAAAACTTATAAGAACTATCATGTTCTTTGATTGCGATTGAAACTTGATAGGACAACTGCTTGTATGTTACAATGCATTTTTGATATGTATCAATATTGAAAGATATCTATTATTGGAAATTACAATAAATGTGAAAAAAAGTTATAGTCATTTTTTTGTCTTAAAATGATCCAACAGTGCTTTTCAATATCATGAATATATTTCTCACGAATGTAACTGATGAGTATCGAAACATTTCTAAGATATCTTATTGATTTCCCCGGTAGAGCAAACATTCTGATCGAATGAATGTGGAGTTCTACTACAATATTGCAAAACTTCATTTTATTTGTGTTTCACTAAATTGAACATTTATATATAAATATCGTTTCGTTAAATGAACTTGTAACTGTTGACATCTAACATTTACTATATAGTAGAGTTATTATATAAATTCTTCAAAAGCAAATAATTCATTTCAATATTGATTCTCAATTATTAATGAACAATAGACCATATACAAATGTTTCAATCAGTCAATAATAATGATGTCATCGATGTATATCATTGTCAATATAAGTCATTATTTACCCATAAATCTGACTTATACATTTTGATAAAAAAAATAACATTTCTATGACTGCTATTGTGCATAGACTTAAAGAAAATGTCATGAATGTTATTCGGTTCTTTATGATTTTAATAAAGTGATCGGCATGTTTCTGTGACTTCAGATGCTTTTAAAAGAAATGTAAAAGAAAAGTGTTTGTCGTTGTCAAATAAAAAAACTCACCTACTTCTATAGATATCGCAAGTTGTCAAAATAAAATATTTAAAACTTGATTCGTTTAAATCTAAATTAAGATTGGTTGAAAGAACAGCAAGAAAAAGGGCAGATCACGAACGAAAGAAATTGAAAAGAAAGCGAAAGCGAAAACGAAAACGAAAGAGAAAGCTTAAATTACTCTTTAAGGGTTCCTACACGCGTTTGTGCGTGATGAATGCCATGATCTTCATAATTGTTATAAAACACGCTCGTGTCAACATACGCTTACCATATTATTATTCAAACTGGCGTCTTCCGATATTTCAAATCACATATCTGATGAATTCTATTATCCAAATCGGCAACTTTTAAGGCAATATATTAGCTTAGCAATAAACGGGAATGAAAATAGATTACTACCAACAACTATGACTCCACCTGTAGGCGATAATGAACTTACTTGTTTAAATTCAACATTTTCATCCATAAATCCAGTTCATCAAACAAATGCAAATAATATTGACGAATGGCTTTCCCTTGATTCAAATAATGGCTTTATTCGTGTATATGATCCTAATGATGCATCAACATCGTATTCACGTTCGAAACTTGTGCCGTGTACAATGTGGACAACAGTTGAACAAATATGTTCAAGATTAAATAATGATCTAGATCCTCGTACATGGTATGTTCAATATCATGGCGATCGCATACGTCATTTAAGACCCGATGAAGCACCCCTATTTATTCAACATAGTTATCTTCTTTCAATTGGATTTTCAAGTATTCAACGTTTACAACAAGAAGGTGATAAACATGATCTTGGCTATCTTATACGATTTTTATCTGGTAAAGAAAAATTCATTGTTTGTATATTTTTGTTGATAATTCAATTTCTATTTAAGATCAACTAATAATTGATCCGAAAATTCAACCACGAAGTTTATCAACAATAGCATGGATTCGTAAAGGAAAATTAATTCGAAAATGGATTAAACGAAAATGTGTTATATCAACTAGTCGACTAACAGTTTATCCTGGTTTGTAATCAATTGAATAAATCGATTTGTTTTTTAACATTGTTTTTTTTTTATAGATGCGAATACGAATCCATGTGTTATAGAATTACAACGAGCTAATGTTGAAGAAGTTCATCTTAAGGATAAACCATTTTGTATTAAATTAACAGTTGATGATGGACGTGGTGGTGCTTTGTTTCTTGCTTTAAATAATGATGAAGAATATAGTCGATGGCTTAAACGCTTACGAAAAGTATTTTTTATTTTTATTTTTATAGAATAATATTTATTATTTGATATTTTCTGTTTGTTAGACAACAAATAAATTGCCTGATATTGCTGATTACTCTTCCACTCACCTTGAACTAATTCCAAAAGGTTTATTTATTAATTCCAAATTAAGTGTACTCAACTTACGCCATAATAATTTACTTGTGAGACCAACTAATGAAGCAGTTTTTACTGTTGGTATGTTTTTACAGAAAGAGTTCTCTTTTTTGTCGTGATGCTCTTTGGAAAAAGACTATTTAATAGGGTTTCATTATTCATTTTTAACTTTCAAGGTGATGTCAAAATTCTATCAGAAACCTTTCGTATTCGACAAACACGTTAATTTTCATACGGAATATATCTTTTACATATACTAAAACGACTATTTAATGAGAGAATACTCATAAATGATTATGTTAATAGATAGATTTATTTCTTCAAGGTTTTTATCATCATTTTGAACAAATAGTTATTTTAATTGAACGAAATTTATTTAAAAATTGTAACAGTCATTGGAGAAAACTCATCAATTCATCTTTCATTAATGAATACAGATACATGCTGATACATGAACTTTCGAAGTAAAATTAGAAATGGTTACATTTGAATTTTTGACTTGTTAAACTGTTAAATAAATGAAGTCTATTTGTAACAACCGATTAGTTTTAGAAATTTGATAGCTGAGCAAAAGGATATTCTTTTCGACTGAAATTTTAATGATATTCTATATGAAATTCGATTCTTTTTTTTTTCATGTATCCAATTTTACCGTGGACTCCTAAGATCAACGAAGATGATTTTAATATGTTACTGTCACCCAGACGACCTTGCGAATTCAGCACGAGGTGAAGCAACAAGTATCAGTTCGAAGGATTCACTCTCAAATGAAAATATTTTTGTTTCTTTCCTTTTCTAAGCAAGAATAACTAAAACATTTACACTTTCGATAGTGTACCGCCCATTGTGAATATGGCTGCGTATGATTACGAACGGTCAACTGTCAGTTTTTTCGTCTCAACTCGAATCACGTGAATTATTTATAGAGAGAAAAAAGAATTCATTACTTTCTCTTATTTCTATTACTATGACAACCGTAATTATATTGAGCGGCCGTTACGGTCGCATGTTTTCGTTGCCGATGACTTCTTTTGTAATACAATGAACACGTATAAACAATGATAAAGCCCTTCAAATATTAAGAATCGTCAATATACGAGCTCTACATAATCTATCAATTTGTTACGAAGAAAAATTTATAAAAACTCGTAGCAACTTATAACTTCCTCAAAGGTTCTATGCCTACTATGTGTGTAATCTAGTTAAAAAAAATACTTGATCCAACGGATATTTATTCAATACTTTAAGAATGAAAACGAATAATTGAAAAAAAAACGTTAACCTATGATTTTTACGTGACTATGAAGACGTTACCATATGGATCAGTAGACAACGAAACGATGCCTGATATTTGACTTTGATTATTTAGAATAAATATCTTGTTCAATCACTAAAATATTTTGAATATGAAACCATTTGAGAAAGTTCAATTGAATGAAACAAATAGATAGGAGGCGAAAAAGAAGCCGAATGAATCAAGTTAAGAGTTTATTTGTTCATGCGATAAACTTGACCTTTCCGTTAAATATAACGAGTACTTGTTTTCTATGTTCAATAAAAATTTTATTTTTTAGGTTGGCTGGATGATTTAACGCGTTTTCAATATTTAATAAGTTTAAATCTAGCTGATAATGATTTAAAAACATTCCCCAATGTTATTTGTCATCTTCCTCGTCTGAGTGAATTGAATCTTGCCAGTAATCATATTGATTCGATTCCATCTGATATTGCCAAATTACAATCGTAAATAATCTTTATTAACAATACATTGTAAAAGTTTCTTTTGTTTTCTGTTTTTAGTTTAGAAATTCTTAACTTACAAAGTAATCGTTTATCAAGTTTACCAAATGAAATTGAATATCTTAAACGATTACGCGACTTTTATTTAAGTTTTAATTTGTTTAAAGACATCCCTATGCCATTAGCACGTCTCACAAATATTCGTTGTTCAGATGTTAATAATTTATGTTTAGCAGGAAACAATATCCGAAAATTATCAATCGAAGTTTTTCAACAGTAAATAATTCTAAGATGCCTCTTTGTTTACTCTATATTCGAAATATTATTTATTTAGCCTTAAATATTGTCGTCAATTAGATTTACGAATGAATCAAGTAAAATTTGATGATAATGATTTACTCTTGTTAAATCAATTAATAAATTTAACACACATTGATATTTCACATAATAATCGTATCAATGAAATTGATCTACGTTCATTGCACAAACTTGAACAAATTCATTGTTCATATAATAATACAACACGCTTAGTTTTAAATGGCCATGCATTGCGGCAACTGAATGCTTCTCATAATAGTAAATTTATTTTCTTTTTTATTTATTTCACTTTTCTTTTTATTTGTTAGAATTAAAGCAAATTGATCTGATGACAGCACCCATCAATTTAATTCAAATTGATATAAGCTCGTAAGATTTTGCGTGAAATTTTCTTCTTATAACTAGTTGAATTTCTTCTGTGAAACAAGATTGAATAGAAGTTTTAAAGCCTAAATTCAAATATAGATGATTTAGTGCCGGTTCATTCCTTTGTTCGAGATTGTGACAGGCTGTGTGGTGATCAATCATATCAAATATCTTGTATCAATAACTTATTTTCATTATCAATAAACTATTTCTAGAGAATAAAGTAACAAATTCAAAAGATATATTAAAAACAGCAATCTCCCAACGATTAGTAGTAGTAGTAGCTACGAATCTTGTTTCATATTTCAATCAAGTAGATATTAAGCTGTTAATAGCTTCCTTTTTTTCGTTTTGTTAACTAGGAATGAATTTCAAATTCTTCCCGATTGGTTAAATGAAGACAATTCATCAATAGAACGACTCATTGCCGATCATAATCGAATCAATGTTTTACCTAACAAGTAAATCTATTTTTTCGTAAAAAATAAAATTATTTTATTTTCCGAAAAATTCTGTAGATTATTTACATCAAATAAACGCCTGCAATATATTCGATTAGATCATAATTGTTTATTGTATCTTCCCGAGAAAATCTCCACTTCCAATGTAGAAACACTTTTACTACATTGTAATCAAATTGAAAATTTGCCTGTTTGCTTATTGAAAAATATGCATCGATTAAAAATTTTAAATTTAAGTAGTAATCAACTTGTAGCATTACCATTACCCAACGATCGTACTGATTTAAATCGGCTACAAGAACTTTATTTATCCTGTAATGAATTAGATGATGATGTGTTTGCAATAATATCTCGTTATGAACGATTAAAAGTTCTTTATTTAGCTTATAATAAAATTGAACAAATTGATGATACGTAAGCGAGATCGACATATGTTTATTTTTAAAGTATTTAAATTAATTTGTCGTTTAGATCATTGAGCAAATTAAATTCTTTGACAGACTTGAATTTATCAGGAAATAATATTCAATCATTACCTCAGACTGCATTATCATCAATGGAAAATTTACAAGTATTATATCTTCATTCGAATAAACTTCGTGCAATACCTGACTTGCGTCGATTAAATTCACTTAAAGTAAATATAGTTTCAGATTTTAATGATAGTTTATTCCCCTCGAGAAGTCAGGAGTCATTGTATATTATTGCTCACACTCTTGTATTTTCTCTTTGTTCTGTAGCTAAATTATTTTCTTTATAAAGAGATTAAATTATTTTAGGTATTGGATCTTAGTTTCAATGCAATTGATTCAGCTTCCATTGACAATTTATTTCCACCATCCTTAACCATACTTAATTTATCTGGCAATCAAGAGATTAATATTCAAAGAGACAGTTTAAAATCGCTAAGGTATGTTTTTGACGTTGAATTTTATATCATCAAAGTTCCACTTTTTTTTTCTTATTAATCTTTTTCTTAGCGCATAATAATCATACATAGTAAATCAATCTAATGAAATATTTCTCGAAGACTATAAGCGATCTAGAATTGTTCAACATTGTTTTCTTTTATGAACATCATTCAAATAAACTATTCATATTGATAGACATTCAGATGTTGATATTAGTGTCTAATAACAATCTATATCCTATTTAATAACTTAAGCCCCTTTATTTTCTTTTGAAGTAATATGATCTAATGCAGAAATATTGAAGTTTAACTATAGAAATTCGTATCCTTATCACAAAATGTAACAAAACATGTACTCATGTGGCACAATATGTGATAATAATAATACATCGCTTGGAAGCTAAATCATAGATTTATTGGTTTATCTAATTAAATAATAAACAAGGAGTATGAGTGAAATAACAAATATCTACTGCATAGAGATTATAATAACGATTGAATTATTGTCATTGATAACATATAATCAATATTAATATGAATGAACACAATACAGAAAATATAAATAAAAATCTAAACATAAGAAGAATAAACCTAAAGCATGCATCACAGCTAGTACCATCACATTCATGCTTTCTATCTACTGTTAAAATTCTGTCAGTGACTGTATTTCACCATCAACATATTTTAATCACAAACTGCAGTTCATACAATGGATTATAGTTTGTGCCATAGTCCGATTAACAGTATGAAAAGTTCTATCATGTTTCACGAATAATTGACAAATAAATGGTACTGAAAGTTTTAATTTTAATTTTAGTCAAAAAAGTGTTTCTTTAATAAATATATCTGGATTATCAGATGCATCATCGGATATATCACTATGGTCCGTTGGTTTTGCTCATAGTTCGGGTAGTCGAAATAGGTTTGTAACAATAATAACGAGTATATGATTTACAAGTGATTGTATTTTAATATTTTTTAAGACTAGCAATAACAACTGTCAATGAATCATCATTTAATTATTCCAGTAATGATGCTTTATTTGCAATGTTCGACGGTGGATTAAATAATGAAGTGCCAATGATTCTTAAACATAAACTACCGGATATCCTTCAACATGAATATGAGCAATGCAATCAAGCGAATTTTTATCTTAAACATACATTTCTTTCATTACAAAAGTTAGTTATTTCTGTTCAAATAAGTTATTTACGAAATCTTTCCTTGTTGTTACTTTTCTTACTTGTAGACGATTAAGAACAACTGGACAACGTTTGGGTGCAGCATCAACCGTTGTTCATATTCGTAGTTTACCACAATCGAATACGATAAATTCAAATATCTATTCGTCAAATACAACAACAACGTCTTCATCATCATCCCAAACAGATAATCATTTTCGTTTTGAATTAAATGCAGCTAGTGTTGGCCATTGTGAAGCTATACTTTGTCGTTCATCAATAGTGCATCCATTAACACGCCGTTTTACAATTCCACATGACGAAAGTGAATGTAAACGTGTACGAAAAGCATCAAACATAATTATTAATGAAGATAATGCATTAAATGCTATAACATCTCAAACAAGAATGTTAGGTTGTTCATTTCTTTATCCAGCTATCTTACCAACACCACATATATCATCATTTATTTTAAGTAAAAATGATGAATTTTTTATCATTGCTAATAATTTATTATGGCAGGTAATTGAAGAAAATTCTTTTTCTTTTGTTTTGATTATTTCAATATGTTCTTTTCGCTTTTCTAAAGCATATGTCACATGAAGAAGCGGTACGTACTATACGTTCAATACATAATCCTGTACTTGCCTCAAAAAAACTTGTTGATATAGCACAAAGTTACGGTGCCAAAGAAAATCTAGCAGTATTAATCGTAAGATTTAATTTTCAAAAAACGATTCATCATACACGCAGTAATTCTTACCGACCTCAAAGACCTGCACGTCCACAAACTTATTCAACTAACACAAGTTCAGGTATAGGAAAACTTTATTTAACGGCTGTTCTTTTTTCCCTTAAATCTACGTCGATTAGTTGTCTAACAAATAAACATCATACGAAATTAGGAGAAATTGTATCGTGTATAGTATAAAAAAGAATTTTGCAGATCAAGAAAAAGATTAAAATTCCAAACAGACTGATTGCATATTTTGTCATTATATTGGTTTAGTCCCGATTCGTCCCAGATTGATCCCATCCCCAATACGTCCCAATTAAAATTTTCCTTAACTTGTCCTTGTCTTTTTTAGCCACTCTCAACTCGTCCCTGACTGTCTGTAAATTAATGTAGGATGTTATTAGAGAAAGAACTATTTAGTATCAAAGAAAATAATATTACATTAAAGCTATTACGCTATTTATTTCTGGACCAGTTTTATGTTCCCTTTTCTTGTATATTGATGTTCTTCAAAGTTCAACACAGACTTTGAACATTCTCTATATGTGAACTTAAACATGATAGTTATTTGGTTGACTAGATAGATAAAAGAAATTTTCTTTCGAACTGCAGAAGACCAACGAGCTTTAGTATACTTCGCATCCAATAGATGCTGATAATCACGAAATTCAGAAAAATTAAATACCTATTAAGCATGGGACGAATCTGGTAGCGATTCTTTATATTTATATGTTTATTGATTGATTCTCTATTATTGCTAATTAAATTTATCACTGGGTAAATGTTATCATAATTTATGATAGAATACTCCTTTGTGTTTCATTCATGCATTCTTCTTCGATTTTTTTAAACATTTTCGTACATTTCGTTTTTCTTGCTATGATGAATAATAATTAATTGCATTTAATTTTGTTTATTCTCTGTAGGTGAATATTCACCAACAGCAAGTCCATTATTTCCATTATTAGATTCAACGGGTTATTTAAGTGTTGGTGAATTAAGTGGCGGTGACGAATATGATTCAAATGAAGAGCAATATTCATCAAATATACCAACAAATTCTACCAGTGATTATTTTTATCATCAATCTGACCAAATATCGTCTAGCGACGATCCTGCCACACTACATGATTCGATGAGAAATCGTCCTCTGACACGTCGTGGGCGAACACATTTCTTAACTGCATCACTTAATGATACATCAACCATAGATGATGGAAAAAATGGCAAAGTCTTTCAGTCTGATACAGGACTATTTAATTTTCCTGCATCAAATGCTCAACCTGTTCGAATAGTGCCAAGTCAATTGTCAATTGTTAGTGAAATGCTTCCGCCATCACCACCACCACCAACGTTATCACGAACAAAAAAAGTTAAAAATCCATCCTTAACTGGTGATTGGTAATTGTTTAATCTTTAATTTAAAAGTAAATTTTCATTCATTGTTATTCTTTTCATTTTGTTTGATAGTCCATCGCCACGACGATCAGGACGTTATCGGAAAAAATTGACGCCCCCAGCTCGTCCACCATTAGGTTACTCTAAACCTCCTCGAACCGATTATTCAAGTAATAGTGATGTATCCACTGATGGACATGATTTTGATAATTCACCCATATATCCAGCTGGGTTACGTCCTGTAGCTGATGCTATTCTATCAGCATCATCCAGTGATAATGATGGTCATGATGAGGATGATGAAGATTTTTCTTATGTTGTTGATAAAATGAGTTTAACATCGACCAATACAACAACAGACTATCAACAGCAACAGAATGAATTAAATTTATTTGTTCAAAAGCATTGTCCATCGATTTCATCAACAACACAATCAACTGTGAATAGTACAGTAACATCATCATCGGTTACAACAAATGCTCCCCAACCGATTCCAAATAAAATTACTCGGCTCTAATCAACGAATTAATGTTTTTCGTGTTTTTATTAATTATTATTCTGTTATTTATCAGTATTTATTCTTTACTAACAATACGTTTCTCATATCTTTTTCTCATTTTTTTAAAAATTGTTTGTTGCTGTTTTTTTTAATGTTTTATGAATGATCATTTATTGGAATATTGATAAATGTACATTGATTATTACGAATTGTTGAATATCTCTCTATAATATTCATATTCAATATTACTCAAGATCTCTAATCATGTTTAGAAAATAAATATCCGTTTGACTTATGTAACAGGAATGGTTTTCAAAATAAATTTTTCATAAAGTAACAACAGAATAAAATATAGGAAATTTCCAAGGGGGGGGGGGGGGATAATGATTGGTAT
Source organism: Rotaria socialis (assembly GCA_905331475.1). Taxonomy (NCBI): domain Eukaryota; kingdom Metazoa; phylum Rotifera; class Eurotatoria; order Philodinida; family Philodinidae; genus Rotaria; species Rotaria socialis. The sequence goes on along the minus strand of CAJNYU010000627.1, from coordinate 2,779 downwards.
CTGCTTTTTATCATGCTTGATCGAATATATTTCATTAGTTAGAAGCAGTTAAGTAGTTTTTTGGCAGTTTTTCACCGAAAAATAGAATTTATTTTACTATTTTACAGCAAAGAGGCAGATTTTATTAAACTCCTGTATAATTTCGACGAAAATATACACGTTTGACGGTTTAAATCGAGGTTTTCGCCTACTTCCTCTGCGTTCTAGCAATGGCGAGTGAGAAGGGGAGAACAGAGCCAAAGATTATTGGGTAGATTTCTGTAGCATAGAGAAAAGGCGCGTAAGCAATAACGATGGTTATATTATTCTAAAACTCTGTACACCCTAACTACGTAGTCTAAATATGGCAAGTTTTGGTATTTAACGCAACGAAATGGTGTTATTGTAGATGTCATTCAGTAGATCGAAGCTATTATTCATTTAATAGAGTAAGAATAGAATGAGCACCATGTAAAATTATGAAATAGTTCAATTCCAAGTTTAGAAAAAACTCAACTTACATCTCATAATTTGTCAACACAAGTAATCGTGTGTCAGACTCTTCCTAAATGATCTAATCAATGTATATAGCAAGTTAATATGGTAGTCAAATAGACGATTGAAAGAATAAGATGATATTTACACTTGATATAACGTGTCGCATATTATCATTGGAAGAAAAGAATTGCTCCATTGAGGATGTAATGTATTTCATAATAGAAAAAACGTTTGCAGTCTAACAATATTAAATGAATCTAATAAATTGCTCGAATAATAATAATACATGGATACATTTTTGACATGATTAAATATACGAGCACGCGTATCCACTTGAAAAAGTTGTAATTGTTTTGGATAGTTTATTTGTTAAGTTATTGGGCGCACTTTCACATTTTATCTCAAGTATACAGTAAATAGAGTTTCTGAATTCCATATTTTTAGCCCTCAAGAGACTAAAGCGATAAGTTTTTCGACAGCTTTTACCATATCAATCAAATTATCGAACAATTTTCTGATACATAATCAGATTCCCAAGCAGTTTTCAACTGATTGAGTACAAAACGATTCTTTGACTTTTCAAAATCAATCAAATGAATCTGATTGTCCAAGTCAGAACAGTTAGAAAACTTGACTGGTTGGCACGTTAGAAACTGCTCTAAAATATGGGCGACCTTTTTCTTTAATTTCTTTTATACTAAAGGATAAAGATAAATTATTTACTGATCGCTTTTTCCTAAAGATAGAGAATTCATTTATCTTTGCTTAGTGCAGTAAGACTAAATGAACAATCATATTCTATAGCTAATTAAGTTATCAATATTCTCCGATGGAACTTGCACCAAAACTCTTAGAAATGCAAATTTCTATCGCCTTTGATAATGAGGAAATGAGAAAATTTTCGATCTAAGCGATCTCTCTTGTTTCATACTTTACGTAGATTTTTGTTTTCGACATCTTTATTTCGAATAAAAAATTAGCCGAAATGAAAGAGATCGATACATTCTGGTTATAGTCAAAATTCGACTATGTTGTACGACTCCTTGAAAGCACGATGCTGTAGTGAATTTTCTAATTTAGCAATAGCAGAGTCAGTCCGGTCCCATGTATCGATTTTCAAAACTCATTAATTACAATACCATCGGATTCTTTTGGATTCATAAAAACGTACATTTTAGTAGTATCTTAAAGAAGTCAATTAGTGCCAGATAAAATACAGCTAGGCAATAAGAAATAACGAGCCACGAAAAATCGACAACTTCTCTTTCTACAAAGACCTACGGTAGGTGTGAAGGTCTCTCGTTTATAACTAAAATGGAGAATAGATGTCCTTTTTAATCTAACTAGCTAAGCTATCCTTTGTTGCGTTCTGTTGACAATCAATCTCTATATTTTTACTTAGTCGTGTTCGTAAGTCATTTATGATCGGGTTCTCAGAAGGATGCACCAGCCGATAGCTAATACAAAGCCATCATTGTATATTCATGTCTTCGTACCCAGGTCGAGCAATCCGACAGTAGGCACCTATCGGAACCCATCCGATCAGACTGGAATCCAATAGGATTTTTATCGGATCCTGCCCGATCTTACAGAACTATCGTTGGATCCCGGGTCGAGGAATCGATGTCGGATCCTCAGTGTCGGATTCCTATGAATTCCAAGGAAAAACCGTTGTATGCCATCGGAAGTTCATAGGATTCCGACACTGAGGATCTGACATCGATTCCTCGACCCGGAATCCAATAGAATTGTATCGGATTGTAGGATATTTCCAGGTCCCTATCGAATCCGATCTGATGTCGGATCAGTCGACCTGGATAGGTCGGTGTTCAGTGTGAACAAACTGTAAAACATCGTGCGCGATGGTCTTCATATGAGAGACAGCGTACTTCACACAGAACGTTTTCTCCATGCATACAACAATAAATATATGCAGTTTTTAGCCAAACTAATAACGACGTCAACGCGGATGGTCGGAAATACACAATTTCAGTCCCACAAAGTAGTTTTCGTATATTCTTTGTGATGCTGTTGTTCCATCGCAGTACTTTCTCGGTCTTGAGAGTCACCAATAATGATGTTCGAACGGAGTCTATAGAATATCGTGTGGTTCTCAACTTTTTGGTTAAGATTGGTGATAACATACACAGAGAGGCTATCTTTTGTGTTTGATACAGAAAGCAAAATAAAAAATGAAGTCATCTACTTGAGCGCTCAGGCTGCTTTATATTTTTGGAGTTTACTCTCTTCACGATCCTTCACTTCTTGACGTTTGAGAACTCCTCTCTCCATACCATTGAAC
>CAJNYU010000626.1:0-13697 GCA_905331475.1 Rotaria socialis | reverse complement strand
TTTTAATGTTTTTCGTTTATTTCTTTATAATTTTCATGTTTTGCATCAAGACGAGTGTGGCATATTTTAATTATTTACGTTTCGTTTGTTTATTTCCTCAACCATCCTATCGACGATTGTTAGTCATCATTTTGATTTCATTTTTTATATCTATCACATGGGTCAGTGTCGCAGCTGGACTTAATTCAAATGCATCATACAACATTACTCAATTGTATCCGTATAAACTTTGTTGGTTTACTCGGGATGTTATTTACTACTTTCTAACCATACCTGTTGGTGTCTTCCTTTTCTTGAATATCTTAACATTCATTCTTGTAGCTCACCGTATAATAAATCATGCTCGGCGTGCAACATCACCTCATCAATTGTATGAGCGAATGAAACGATGTGTACTCATTCTACTTTTGTCATCTGCAACACAAGGCATTGGCTGGCTTTTTGGCCCATTTCTGACGTTTATTAGTTCAGAAGCCGGCAATATTTTAGGATGGGTTTTTGTTATTTTCAATGGATTGGAAGGTCTCTGGGTGATTTTGTTGTATATAGTAATTCGATCGTTACGCATGGATAAACAAAAGCATCGGGTTGCTGCTGAACACCTTACGAAATCAACAGAACAAATATCTCATAAATATGGAAAGTATTTTGAGGGAGACAATGAGAATGAAGATATAGTAACATGATGAGTGAAAGCGGAGTTACATATCGAAATTTACAAAAAGGAATAATTCAGCTGTAAAATGACTTTCGTGAACATAGAACGATGGATTCTTCTTTCGAAGATGATAACTATAGACTATACTGTCATAGTAAGAACTACTTACAGTTTTGATTCGCGACTTTTTCTCCCAATAAAATTGTTCGAAAATCTTATCTTGTTGAATGTAGAGATGATGAATAGATCATGTATATAAAAATTTGAAAATTTAGCACATTATTCCTACACTTAGAGATCGCTAGATAAATTCAAATTTCCCTGAAATTAGAATAGTATTAGATTGTTTGTTTAAATACGAAAATGGTTTCGAAAAAATGCCATCTACCTTTTTGTGTGTAGAAGAATACTTATTCGAATTTTACTATTTGTACACTGAAGATAAAAACAAGTTTTCAAATGTCATAAGCACAAAAAAGGCAAGATAGTGTTTTGAACTGTCTACTTTTACCATTCAGAAATACTTGGAAGCAGAATCATAAAAAGAGCATTTCTATATTACTATCATGACCTTAGCTTGGATTCCGCTCATACCATGAGAACTATTGAAAAAATTGGTCAACATTCCTTCAAAAATAGTAGATAGACTTTTGCCATCAATTCATCAAGGCTTAGTCAGCTTCTTATATGAATTTCAATATTGAATTCAATGGACTATTCTAGATGAATCGCGGAAGGAGATTTAACGAAATACACACGAAGAAGATGTGACTACGACTATGGCTGTTGATTAACATAAGATAGAGCAACTTTCACACCCGCATTCAGATCAATCTGCGAAGTCTTTGCATGATAATAAACTGTTCACTATAGTTAAAATAATGATCCATATATTTCCAATAATTCTTATATAAATTATACTGGCAATAATATTAATTCAATGGTAAAGCTTAAAAATGCATACCTATCGACAATGAAAGTGTACATTTCACACAGAGTCCTACATGATATCCATCTGACGAATACTTTTTCTTACATAAACTTTATCATAATTAATGAAATGGATAAAATTCTAGGTGAGATCGATACCATTGTCGAACATCTTGCCAATAAAATCTTGGAATACAGATAAATGAACAGATCTTGAAAATTTAGGTACAAGATAATCGTATTATATTGTACCAAGATCTTATTACAGATCTTAGCTAGGAATTCATAAAGCCTTGGGCGATGCATTTTAAAGCATGGTTCGAATCTATCGTACAGCGCAATTTTTACTTTTTTCTGTAAAAGTAGATTTTGCTATTTTTCAATTTATTTTGATATTAATTATTTTTCTCCTGAGCAACTCAAGCAAGTCAGATGTTGGGATCTGACTAGTTTTAAGTTGGTCTGATATCCGTCAGACCAATTTAGGATAATCCTCTTTCGATCATTGATCGAGATCAGCATTCTCTCGAATAATCGAGACATAGGTTAAAAAAACATTATTTTGAAAAATAATGTTGCATATGTACAATCATGTTGCTTATAGTCAGCTCTGTATGCATTAAAAAAACGGTGAATGAATAGAGAGTACGTAAATACACTAATGATGTCTCTTTCTGTTTTACTCTAGATTTTGTGAGAAGTTAATAGAAAACGATATATTTTTCATAATCTGGTCAAGATCTTAGGTGCATGTTTATCTGATACAACCAATAATGTGCATCCGAATTATCTTTTAAAGATCTTGATAAGATGTTACTAACTGATCCCAATATTTCAAGATCTTGCTTACAAGATGTTTCACTAGAGTATTAATTAAAAAGTGGCATCTATTAAAATTCTCAACTTTTCTAGCGACAGAAATATAGTCAGCTCATATATATATATATGCATTGGCTCTAAACTTTACTATCAATAAACAATTTAACTAATCAGAAATCGTTCAATACGTTTATTATCGATCATTATCACTCATATTTCAATAACTAATAACAATCGATTTACTGTTCCAATGAGTATCTCTATTGATTGCGCCAATTTCTGATATAAAACTAATTTTAATCAATATCAATCTAATTGAAATCATTCTCGGTCGTGTAATCATACTTGCTCATTATACGCTTATTATTAACAACTAGTGAAAAATAATTCTATGACTTCTTTGTCAATACGTATCTATCATTGGTTCCTTGATAATGCGTATAAACGTATGTAAAAAATATTGAATTTACTTCCATTGATTTCAAACACTTCAAGTAAGATTCACCAAATTTATTAAATCCTACGTTTAATGAAATCAGCCGTTTTTTAAACTTGCAGTGTGTTGATATTTCACGCGAAAACATATATTAAAATAAAAAAATGATCAAACCTTTCTAAACTAGATAGTTCGCCTTTTGGTGACGTTACGAAACAAGCAATTTTATGAATAAAATAGAGTTATTTGACTGAATTATCATTTTCAAAAAAAAAACAACAATAAATATGTCTCACAATCGTGGAACCTCAAAGGACAATAACTAACATTCACTAAGTGTTGGCATCTACTTACCATGAATTTGTATGTCTTTCTATAATTAATTCAGAGTTCTATTTAATTTTCATCAAAATCTACACCTCAATTAAAAAACATGTTGTCTTAGCCGTCTCTATCAAACGAGTTCGTTTAATTACTCAAAGTGACGATAAGAACCGTTATTACCGATAAAAATGAATTTTGTTTGTTCTTTAGTAACACTGATCTCTCTGCTACATGCAATATCAATCAATGATTATATAAAATATTCGCTATTCCTATTAAAATATAAGCTTTCATAAATCTTATCAAGTCATTCAATGGCATTGAGAATCATGTTTTTCAAAAATCATAAATTATAGTGCAAATTTGATAAACTGATTATAGCATAAAAATAGATGCAAAAAGAACACAAGTTTGTAAAATTGGAGAATGAGTAAAAGAAATCATGTCCAGCTTTGCCGCAAAAAGACTCGATATGAAATAAGACCCGAATAAAATTTAAGTATGCTGAAAACGAATAGTGTTAGAATAAGCTAATTATCAACAGAACAATTATGTTGATTTTTGTGTCTCATTTGTGAAATCATACAAAACAACAAATCAATCTTTTGTGACTATATAAATTTGATACTTTTAACAGTTACCGTCTAGCTGTAGATCAAATATTCCATTCACTGTACGTAGATATGTTATGTATGTGCGAAGTTCAAATATTTTACTAAGATTTAAGTGCTCAAGGTAATTTTTGTTTTGACTCTGTTGTTCGAAAAACCAATATATTATTTTTTTTATGCATTAAGAGACGCCTAGAACAAGAAAAGCATTGAGACAGATTCTACCTCTATCAGCCATCGAGTTCAAACATCTATATTAGGCTATAATTTATATAGTTATTCTCGAAGTGGCTTTTTTTTATTCGTGTTAACATCTTCTCTCGAATGATTGACAAATTGACTTTAATAAAATGAAATTTTCTATGCGAGAAAAATATCAAATATTTTGTCTGATAATTATGACTTATAATGAAGTTACAGTGCAATCAAGATTACAACTTCAAAATGAAAATGACACTAACATATTATTCGCTTTAAATGAACGCCTCGTACTAGACAGAGATTTACGACAGATAACCATTGATGGTAGCGGGGCAACCGGTAAGTTTATTTCGGCTGCGACTTTCTTCAACGGCATATGCTGATACTTTGACAACTATATGGAATACGAAAGATAATTCTCAATCTACTAGCGTGACATGCAATTATGCATTCTATTTTAAATGACATCTTCCATAAAAGAACAACAAAGTATAATCTTTTTAGCTCAAAAGATTATTCGAATAGCACAACCTGATTTGAAAAAAAAACCACGAAATTCGAAAAGCTATTCTTCCTATGGCATAAGAGAATTCTATTCGTGTTTATCCTGTCTATTTTTATTGCAAAAAAGTACTAATAAGTTCTTATTCTACTATTCAAACTGTAACTGACAGAAGTTACGTAAGAGAATTTCTGAAATGAGACTCTACCACTTATTTTCTAATATTCCTAATCACTTTTCAAAATCTTTCATGAATGCACAATTTTAATTCACACACCTCAAGCAATAGCTGGACAATAGCTGCAAAAAGCGTAAAATGATATTTAGTTGACTGAGTTCGATGCCTCATTCAGTCGAATTTTACAACATCCGATGAGTAGACGAAATTAGATGGGATTTCTGATTGAGTAGTTACTAACGGATTCGAAGCAAATTCATATTTTACTATTTTCAAACTATGCAGTATCCACAGCTAACAATAGATATTGGTCAGGGCCAAGCGGTTGGTTCCATCGTATCCGACAGGACGTTATAAGCGAACCCCAATGCTCTACACTTTAATATCCATTCATAATTTTACTTCCTAAAAAACAAATTCAGCGATTTTCATCAAATTTCACTTAAAGTTCACAGACTGCTATAAGAAATATCAAAAACACAGAGAGTACTGACTGAAATCCCCAGCAGCAAATACGACTCCCTCTAATCCAACTCACTTTTCCCTGTATTCACAGGTGCAACTGACACAACAGGTGCGCTCCAAACTACGTTGGCAACCGATATCATCGGAACATCCATATCGAGTGCTGAACTTACATTAACATCCCGCATATCCATATGGAGTGATTTACCTCCATTAGGAACAGATACACGCACCGATGTGACCGCGACAACCATAAGCGATACTGAGTCTACATTAAGCACCGATAGCATCTTGGGAACCACGACGGATACTTCATCTGCAGTGGCAATCGATAGCAGCTCCAGCTCCAGCTCGGGCACGACCGAAATCACGACCGATACTTCATCTACAACAACAATCGATACAAGCTTCAGCACGACCGAAACCACGGCCGACGCTCCAACTACAACAACAATCGATACAAGCTCCAGCACGACCGATACTTCATCTACGACAACTACCAGCTCCAGCTCGAGCACAACCGAAACTTCAAGTGAAACTATAAGTTCAACGTCTTCAGGTGGAAGTACCACACTAAGCACCACTACTCCGCCTATGACCACTACTCCGGATCCAAGCTTCTGCAAAAATATCTCGCATTTCTTCCAAAGTGGCCAATGTAGAGAAAGGAATACAACTAGGGTACGAGATTATATACAGACGTTTTGGTGGTATCAGTTCTTTACTTCTAGGAAGATACGATAAATACTCTGCAGAATACTACAAATTCTAGTGTCATTGCCGAACAACTTTCGTTATATATAGGCTCATTGACTGATTCAAATGTATCATCGACTTCACAAAATACTTTAACCCTCGATGAAATTGATGGTTATCTTACTATTATAAACAGTACAGATTTAACAAAACAGACCACGGACTCCATCCTTGTGGCAACGTCAGTAGAACAAGAAAATAGTACAATCGTTGTAGGTGCATCATTCACAACTGGTGTTGGCGGCAAAGTTATCGATTCATCAAATATAAACAATGTGAATACGTCAAGTATTACAGCAGCGGCAATCGTTAATAATCAATCTTTAATTGGTGTTTCCTCATTAAATATGCTAATAATTGATAAACCTACTACGTACATAAGTGTAGATAATACCATGAATAAAACACTTGCATCATCCATTATCATGGTGGCATTGCGAAGAAATGATGCGACATCAGCTCCAATTGACATATCTCTTTATTTTAAAGTTTTATCGGGTTTTGAGCCTAAGGTTCCCGCGGATTATTTTTGTTCCTTTTATGATACAGCCAATCACGTATGGAATGAATCTGGTTGTACAAAACCAGCTTATGATGAGCAATTCAAACGATATGAGTGCCGTTGCAATCATACTACTACATTCGCTCTTGTTTGGTTGCCTAAGGTACCTCTCACCCGTTATCTGAATTCACAAGATATTGCATCTTTGGTATTTCAATCAATTTCAATTTTATGCTTTCTTGCGGTTGTGCTTCATACAATTTTGACACGAATTCAAAATCCAATAATGCGTTTACAAACATATGATTTACTGCCACTGATGTCATATGGGGCAACAATGATTCTTTTTATTTTCTTCATTGCTCTTGCAATGACAACTTACGCAAAAACATCTTCGGAAGATCAAACAAGTTGTTTCTTAAGTTCAAGTGTTTTAATGTTTTTCGTTTATTTCTTTTTAATTTTCATGTTTTGCACCAAGACCAGTGTGGCATACTTTAATTATTTACGGTTCGTTCGTTTATTTCCTGCACCATCATATCGGCGATTGTTTATCATGATTTTGATTTCATTTTTTATATCTATTATATGGGTCAGTGTCGCAGCTGGACTTAATTCCAATCCATCATACAACATTACTCAATTGTATCCGTATAAACTTTGTTGGTTTACTCGCGATGTTATTTACTACTTTCTAACCATACCTGTTGGTGTCTTCCTTTTCTTGAATATCTTAATATTCATTATTGTAACTCATCGTATAATCAAACACGTCAGAAATGCAACATCGCCTCATCAATCATATGAACGAATGAAACGATGTGTAATTATTTTACTTTTATCCAGTGTTACGCAAGGCATTGGTTGGATTTTCGGTCCATTTCTTACAATTGTCGATGAAAAAGCGGGCAATATTTTAGGCTGGTTTTTTATTATTTTCAACGGATTGGAAGGTCTATGGATTATTTTGTTGTATTTATTAATTCGATCACAGCATATGGATGAACAAAAACGGTCTATTGCTGCAGCAGAGTTAACAAAATCAACGACTCTAACATCTAATAAGCGTAAGAACAATAGCAGCGGTAGTTGGTATTATTACAGCGTGAAACGAAATGAAAATATTGATCGAAGATGGGAAGACATGTTTGAGGATTATTTGAATGATCCTGAAACTGTGACAGGGACAGCTAGTGTTTGTTAAATAGAGTTATTGCATTCCTTGTTCCCAAGCATTTCGTTTTGAAGGAACGAGAACAGGCATCATAATGTGTTCTCAAAAGCCGTGACAGGAACTGACATGTTTGTTCAGTTTAACTTATCTTTTTATTTAAACCGTCTACGGGTTCCCCGTTCATAAGTGCCAGAATTCATTCGGCTTTCTCGTTCCTAGCAATGGGAACAAAACAGAAACGCAACATCTCTATTGTTAATGAGAATTTTTCTCATTGAACTTTTAACAGTTATTTTTCTCGGATTTGTGGTGATTTTCTATTTCAGATGCAACTTCAAAAGACTATAATACTATATTATAGATATTGATGGTTTTTTTTATTCAGGCAGCACAAATAATCAGTGAACGAAATCAATGCCATTTGATTCAGTTTTTTAAATGCAAAAAAACGTATTTCGACACTTTTGGAATAAATAGATTAAGTAACACAATTATATTCACACAGTGAACCATGTAAATTCGAAGAATATAAAAACGAAGAGTCACGGTTTGAAATATGCTACATCGAGAGATACTTCATATATAAAATAGAATCATTCAATAAATGAGTAAATCAATTGGTGAATAGCAAGGAAGTAACACTTGTACTAATTATTCGACTCGATTGTATACTATAGAAAACGATGTCTACGAGTGCTACGTTAAAAGTAAAAGTTTACAATAATAAATAAAATAATGTTAGCTGGAGTAATCTTATGTTCATCAAGCTTTGATGTTAAATTAACGTTAGCCAACATCAATCTAACTGAAATCTTTCACAATGGTGTATCATTACTTCCTCATTACAATTCCATCGGCAAGTATTTTGAATATAGCTCAGAGATGGGCGAGTCCGAGTTATGACTCGGATTCGAGTCGACTCGAGTCATATTCGAGTCATTCATTCGGAAAACTTTTTATTTGCCCTTGTTAAAAAGGATCACAATTTATAAGACGAAATTGCCACTTTTTCATGTCTTTTGTCCTAATTGAATATATTGTTTTTAAACTATTTTTTCGGGAGTTTTTCCAGGCCTCTGTTTTGATATGGTCGTCGATGTTAGCCTCCACATATGACTGAATATGTGTGTTTTTTCTCGGTTTTCGGTAATCTTTAAAGGTTTACATGTGTATGTAATGAAATGAATAACAACTTTGCATTGCATCACACATCCCATTTTTTAAAAATAGCATTGTAGTATAATTATAGAGTGGCAGTATTTTTGATCACTAAAAAAAGACATTGTTGGTCACTGCATATTTCCGTCACTCCTTTATATTATTTCTTGCTTAACGATGGGAATCGTTGTATAATGTTCTACTCGTCCATACCCAGCTTCCTATTTTCACGGAAGTAAATTCATACCGATCTCTTAATAAACTTGCTCGAGAAATTATGTATGTTTCTTCTACATTAGGACCAGTTGAATGCGCTTTTCCAAAGTGGTATTTTAATGAGAACGAATCATTCAAGTTTTACAGCAGCTAATATTTATATGTTAACATTTTTTATTTGCAATAAGACAACAATTTAGCGAAAACAAATAAATTTTCCTTGCGAGCAGATTTTTTTATGCCTTTGCTTATAAAAAAAAGCGATAATTTGAACTGTAGTGTGGAACTGATTGAAAAAGAAAAGTTGATTTTACTGCTATTATTTTGTTGATGAATCTAGAATAGTTGCAGCATTTGCATTTTACTCTCTGTGTAACTTCTTATTTTTGCTTTTGTGCATAAAAAGTAGGAACTGCATATCGTGTAATGAAAGATCTGTGGTTGAAGTTCTTTATAAACAAAAACAGAAAACGAGAAAAATGGTAAAATTTATTTGACTCGACGAGACTTGACTCGAAAACATTGGTGACTCGGACTCGACTCGACTCGACAAATCGCCTGACTCGCCCATCTCTGATATAGCTATCAGATTTGGTTCTGAACAAATAGTCATCGTTGACTCTTTCATAATGCATTTACACGACTTTTCTCACGCGTAAAACCTGCTGTTTTTTTACGTTGAATTGTGTTGGTACTTTACTCATGTCAACTAGCTTTGCGTAATTGAACTTTAGTTTCTATTTTTAAGTTTTCCCCACAGTTTTTATTTTTTGTAGCATAATAGCTTTTTGAGAAAATTTTTCGCTTGGAGTGTGAATGTGACATCCTGGATCGATTTTGTCTCTAATCATTAATCTCGAGAACATAATATAAATGCTAACGACAATAGATACGTATATGTCATGATTAAACTTTTTCAGTATAATTTTAGTCGTAATCTAAATTTAAATTTTTTAGAGAACTCTCAAAGTTTTTTTTTGTTGAACAGATGAAGCTAATCAAATTAATGTAGCTTTTTAGGACAGCTCCGTTAGGACTAAAGCCTGGAATTCACATATATCCGTTAGACTTACTGAAGATAGGCCTTAAGTTTTTTGTATAGTCTGTGATGGGGACAGGGAGCCGCAAAAATCTCGCTTTTAAAGCTACACTCGCCATTTTCATCGAAAATAATTATATGTCAACTCAACAAAAAGTACAACGATACTCTTTCTTTCTTGCAAAAACTCTATCAATGCATTTTACATAAAATTGTAGGTGCCATATGAGCATCACTCTGACTTCCATTCACTTATACCGTTGAATTGAAATTTTGATTAGAAAAATTCATCTCACTGTTTTCAAGAAGGTTGTAACGACTGTCTTAATGGATATCAGTATTCTATACATTTCATTCGTAGTTGAAGAACACTTTTGTATACTCGTGTTTTTTCAAAAAGTGTTGTCACAAAGCTCGAATGTAAACGATGTTGTACATGTGTTACTGCAAGTATGATATTAACGATTATTTATCATGCTTATGATATCATTTTTATATATTTCATATAACTCAGTTTCGTAGCTCGATTTAATTCCGCTGCATCGTTTTAAATTACTTTAACATATCAAGATACGTTTTGTTGATTTATTCTTGATGATATTTTTTATTTTTCTACGATACTAGTCTGTCTTTATATTTTTATCAGTATTGTGATATTGATTCTTGTAGTTCCCCGCATACTGAGTCATGATTGAAATATTATATCATATATTCAATATCTTGACAGAACGCAGCTCTGTCTACTTATTTCATTTTCGCCATGTAGATATTAGATTCAAACATTAGGTTAATTATTGCGTCAGCTTGTTCTTTTTTTAATGCAAACTGAGCTTGAAAATATTTAAGGAATCTTATTCTAGATCATTGTTCAATTACAACGTATACCGATGAAGGAAACTATCTCATAAATTTAAAAAAGAAAAATAATCGAAACCTTCCAAATTAGACGGTTCACCTTTTGATGACTTTGCAAAACAAGTAATTTCATGAAAAAAAACAAAGTTATTAGACTTAATTAACATTTTCAGAAAACAAACAACAATAAATATATCTTTAAATTATCAACATCCAAGGACCAATAACTGATATTCGCTTAATGTTGACAACTACTTAACACGTATTTTCATGCCTTTCTATATTTAATTAAAAGGCCTATTTAATTTTCATCAAAATCTACAGCTCAATTAAAAAACATGTTGTCTTAGCCGTCTGAATCAAATGAGTTCTTTTAATTACTCAACTTGTATGATGAGAACCGTTAATATCGATAAACATATAATTTGCTCGTTCTTCATTAACGACGATTTCTTCACTACATGCAATATCAATCAATGGTTATACAAAATATTTGCTACTCCTTTCAACATGCAAAATTTCTTGAATCTTATCAAGTGCTTTTCAGAATCATGTTTTTGAGAATCATGAATTTTAGTTCAAACTATAGAAAATTGATTATAATACAAAATAGACACAACAAGAACATGACTTTGTACATCTGGAGAACGAGTAAGAGAAATCACGTCTAACCTTGCAAAAAAGATTCAATATGAAATATGATCCATACAAAACTTGAGTATAATAAAAATAAATAGTGTTATATAAGTTAATTATCAACAGAAAATTTTTATTGATCTCTTTGCTTCTCCTCTATTAGATCATGGCACACAACACTTCACCATTTCGTGATTTTATAAATGTGTTTTTTCTCCGAGTCATCACCTAACTAAACATCATACAGTTTACCTACTGTAGGTATATATATTATGTGTCAAGTTGAAATATTTTACTAAGATTTTAGTGCTCAAGGTAATTTTTGTTTTGACTCTGTTGTTCGAAAAACCAATATATTATTTTTTTTTATGCATTAAGAGACGCCTAGAACAAGAAAAGAATTGAAACTGATTCTGCTTCTCCCAGCCAACAAGTTCAAACATGTAAATGAAGCTATAACTTATACAGTGATTCTCGAAGTGGTTTTTTTTATTCGTGTTAACATCTTCTCTCGAATGTTTGACAAATTGACTTTAATAAAATGAAATTTTTTATTCGAGAAAAATATCAACTATTTTGTCTGATAATTATGACTTATAATGAAGTTACAGTGCAATCAAGATTACAATTTCAAAATGAAAATGACACTAACATATTATTCGCTTTTAATGAACGCTTCGTAGTAGACGGAGATTTACGACAGATAACCATTGATGGTAGCGGGGCAACCGGTAAGTTTATTTCGGCTGCGACTTTCCTCAACGGTATATGCTGATACTTTGACAACTATATGGGATACGAAAGATAATTCTCAATCTACTAGCGTGACATGCAATTATGCATTCTATTTTAAATGATATCTTCCATAAAAGAACAACAAAATATAATTTTTTTAGCTCAAAAGATTATTCGAATAGCACAACCTGATTTGAAAAAAAAACGAAATTCGAACAGCTATTGTTCCTATGACATAAGAGAATGTTATTCATGTTTAGCGAGTCAATTCTTATTGCAAAAAAATACTAATAAGATCTTATTTTACTATTCAAACTGTTATTGATAGAAGTTACGTCAGAGAATTTCCGAAATGAGACTCTACCACTTATTTTTCAATATTCCTAATCACTTCTCAGAATCTTTCATGAATGCACAATTTTAATTCACGCACCTCAAGTAATAGTTGAACAACAGGTGCAAAAAAGCATAAAAGGCTATTTAGTTGACTGAGTTCGATGCCTCATTCAGTCGAATTTTACAACATCCGATGAGTAGACGAAATTAGATGGGATTTCTGATTGAGTAGTTACTAACGGATTCGAAGCACATTCATATTTTGCTATTCTCAAACTACGCAGTATCCACAGCTAACAACAGATGTCGGTCAGAGCCAAGCGGTTGGTTCCATCGTATCCGACCGGACGTTATAAGCGAACCCCAATACTATACACTTAAATATCCATTCACAATTCTACTTCCTAGAAAACAAATTCAGCGATTTTCATAAAATTTCACCTAAATTCACAGACTGCTATTCGACATACTAAACATAAAGAGAGTACTGATTGAAATCCTCAGCAGCACACACGGCTCACTCTAATCCAACTCACTTTTCCCTGTGTTCACAGGTGCAACTGACACAACGGGTACGTTCCAGACTACGTTGATAACCGATACCACCGGAACATCCATATCGAGTGCTGAACTTACATTAACATCCGGCACATCCATATGGAGTGGGTTACCTCCACTTGGAACAAGTGCACGCACCGATGTGACTGCAACAACCATAAGCGATACTGAGTCTGTATTAAGCACCGATAGCATCTTGGGAACCACGATGGATACTTCATTTGCAATGACAATCGATACCGGCACCAACTCGGACACGGCCGAAACCACGACGGATATTTCATATGCAACAACAATCGATACCAATCCCAGCTCTGGCACGGCGGGAACCGCGACGGATACTTCATCTACAATAACAACCGATAGCAGCTTCACCTTCAGCTCGGACACGGCCGAAACCACGATCGATACTTCACCTACAACAACAATCGATGCCAGCCCCAACTCAGGCTCGACCGAAATCGTGACGGATGCTTCATCCTCAATCCCTAGCAGCGCCAGCTCGGGCATGGCCGAAATCACGACCGATACTTCATCTACAATAACTACGAGCTCCGGCTTCAGTGTGAGTTCCGACACCGCCGAAACAGGGACGGATACTGCATCTA
>CAJNYU010000625.1:0-29373 GCA_905331475.1 Rotaria socialis | reverse complement strand
TTCACCGTTTCCACCCACACTCTCCATGTATAGTAATGATCATTTTTCAGACATTATAGATGACAAAAGAAAAATTAAATTGTTTAAAAAACAAATTCCAATTAACTCTGATAAACTCATTATAATTCGTTATTCTAAAGTCACTTTTCTTCTTCGTCAGTCAGAAAACAAGTGTTAGGTCAGTTTCCTTTGTCATATTTCACATTTTGCCGGCAAAAATAAAACTCACTGTCTTTAAAAAGAGATTATGCTATTGTTAATCACAGGCATTCGGTCGTGATAGAAAAAATTTTCATATTCACTTGTTATTATAAAGAGTTCGATCTTTTTGTGGTATGAGAGTTGTCAGCTTTATTGTAAAAAATCAGCCAAAAACTAACTGTTTCCGACTATTCTAAAGTTTGGCTCTATCACGATCAAAAATATCCATCGAATCTAAGTGTGAATTCCGAATTATATGCTGAAATTTGTGTAAAATATGAATGCTGGTAAGCGAATACCAGTGATCCTAATAACTTTTAGAAATGATAAACAAATAAACTAGCTCAAAACTTCGAAAAAAATAGACTCGATAAACATAAAATGGTCCAAATAATTCCGTTAATGGTCGAAGTGCATTTTTATTGCCATTTTCCATTAATCAATGGACTCGGGTATGATCTTGTTTTTTCTCTATACCAAGCAGATGATTAATATATCATGTTTTACCCACTACTACTTAATTTTTTACATCAGTTGTATCTAAGGGTTCCCTTATTATCATTTACGGAACTGAGTAGATTTTGCAGTTGAAAACAATGCAGTCTATCAATTGGTCAAAGCAAACAAATACTACTTTCAGGTTATGAAAATGTTCATTTAGATCTGTAAAAAAAACATAGTTGAACAGTAATAAAGATTGAAATTATCATTCGAGAATGTAAAATATCGTCTTTATTGCTGTGACCAGTTCCATATATTCCAAGTGTTCACTTGCAAAAAGATGAAATGCTGATAGTGTCTAATAAACGCTTTTATACGGTACTTCAATTAGATATTGCTTCAGAATGCTAAGGTGTTCGATGAAATACTCTCCGTTCACGAATTTATACAACTAATCCACCCATTCAGTATTAAGCTAAACGAAGCTCGTAGGGTTAAATTGTTACTTGTTTTAAGTACAATCATATTTACATTTGGCATCATGACTGGTTTTTTCTGTTTCCATACTTTTTTAAAGAAACGAAACATGCGTTGTTGGTTGTCGTATCTATCTTTTGGTGATGTCGATCACATCGTTACTCACTATGATTATATTGAGTGTGAAATTCTGGTTTCTTGTCTCATCGAAAATGGGTTCGATAGAGAACCGTTTATTCTTACATGGGCAATGCTCAGTTCTTCAATGTCTAATTAGATTTGTTTTTGAACGCCTATGGTTGGCCTCAAGCTTGCATAGCAATCGAACGTGGATGTAAATGTTTGGCAAAGTGCTCAGTTTAATGAAGCAAAAAGTACAAAAATAGTTAAAGGAATAGTGCATTCTATTCTTCTTTTCAATATCGCTACATTAGTACAGGACCCACTACATCGTTATCATTCCATTCATAAAGGAGAACAGCAATACCATACATGGTATGTCACCATCTATGCACCATCGGCACAAATGGGCGATTCCATTATAAAAATCTTTCATTATATGTTCAATTTTTGATTAATTGTATTGCAACATTGTTCATTGTCTACGAGACAACTGAGACACATTCAAATGCTCGGAGAGAGCTTACCTTCCAACAGCACCTATATATGCAAATCAAAATACAAAACCATTTATTAATTGCTCTGTGTATTCTCATTATATTGGCTCCTCCTCTGCTAATTATATCGTTCTTAACTGGTTGTATGCCTTTACTAGTAGATAGTTATTGTGATGAATAGTCGTTTAAAATCACTACAATGACATCAATTAAAAAACCGATCGTCACTGAGATAATGATTCGATAGATTATAGAAAAATGCTATTGTATAAAAAAAAAGTTTTCTACTGCATCCATTAGATGCTTTCCCAATTAAATTCAATCATCATTTCTTCAATCTATTTCTCCAATGAAGCTAATTGATAGAAACTTTGAATAAGACTCATGAGTAGCGAAGCCTAGAGGCTTTCATGGGTGTTTTGGAAACACTATGTCAGATCAGTGATTTATGATTACATTTAAATTGAAACTACTGTTGTCATCAATTTTGATGAGTAGTTGCTCTATTAATACCGATATAAAAATTAATTTCTTAACGATTGCTTAAACAACCAAAGATAGGATCATCAATGACGATAATCAGTTACAAACGAGATTAAAACAAGAAGTTATATGAAATCAAATATCATTCTTAGTAAGTTACCATGAAACATCGCAATCCTTATTGTAGTCCCATGTACAAGGAAATTAAAAAAACAGGCTACAGGGATTTTTTGGAGAAAAAATATCCGAGAAATTATCTAAATCAAATTATTTCAATAGATACTGATTTCTTCGAACAAGTTATTTGCATATAAATTAACAGAAAATCGATCTGTTGACTTTATGCATTCTTATGTGATAGTTCTCAATAAAGTAAAAAAAGATACTGTTTAGTAATTTAACATAGATGAATCAAATCTGTTTCAACAAAAATGTATTCATATATACGGACCTATCAGAAGAATTAAAACGAGAGATCAGTAAAAACAAACAGTAATGGAGGACATATAGACGTTATATCAGTGCAATTATATTGATCACTTCTTCATATATAACAGTGTAAACAAACGAATAAGGACATGAATCATTATTTAAAAGACCACGTGAAGAAAATAATTATGATCTAAGCGTTCATACGTCTTAGAGCAGCAAAACATAAGACTACTGTACGTTACGTCTTCATCTGAACAACTATTATCATCTATTTGTACATTCTAGATTGTCTTTGTATTAATATTAAACTTTCGCTCGCCATGCCAACAGCTTCAATAGAGAATTTATCGAACGAACTGTTTTACGACATATTAGAATATCTCGATGGCTGTACCCTTTATCAAGCATTTTCGGATCTAAATCATCGATTTCAACAGCTTCTCAGTTCTTCGTTGCTTCGACTCAAAATTCAAGTTCATCTTTCAGAACCAAACGAGATAACGATGAATAGCTATAATAAAATAATACTTCATAATAAACAACAAATATTTTCCATTAGTATATGGACATTGGACAAAAACAATCCAATGGTTTCGTCTTTTAATATTGATTCATCATTTAATCGTCTTGAATCTCTTGAGATTGGTTCTATTGAACCAGATTTACTTCTATCAATTCTTCCAAAATTGGCTCTTTTACCACGTCTTTTCTCATTGAAAATCGATGCATGGCCTACTTTAGAAGATCTTAGTATTTTTTATCAATTTATTTTCAGTCTTCCACAATTAAAATGCATCAAATATATGGCACCGGATTCCGATGATTCTAATACAACAATGTCATTACCAGCCGCTACTAAAGATCAAGCCACATCTATTGAATATTTTATTATTGATCATTTTTGTACTTACGATCAACTTTCGAATTTACTATCATACACACCAAATCTTCGTTATTTGAAATATTTGAATCTATATCGAAATAATTCAGATGTTCAATCCATTAAACCGGCTACACTTCCATATTTAACACATCTTTCAATAAATAACTATCAAATGATGTTTGATGAATTCGAGATATTCATTAAGAAATTCAATTGTTCACAGTTGAAAATTTTATCCTTCACTACTATCGTTGACGATATGTCTTATCTTAATTCTGATCGATGGGAACAATTTATTTTGCAAAATTTAACACAACTGGAAGAATTTTATTTCAAATTTCAAGCAATTCTTGATAGTAGCTATCAAACTCCACCATACAGTGGAGCACAAAATCCATTCATGTCTCAATTTTGGATTCAAAGACAATGGATACTTGATACTGAAATCGAATTTGAGAATATAATATATTCAATCCGTCCATACAAGTAAATTGAATAAAAATGCTTTGCATTAAAATAATCATTTTTTCGTCTTCTTTAGAAAACGATGGTATGAACATAACGTACAAGGTAACACGATGAATTCGTTCGATGAATGGTCGAAATCCATGCGACTTGTTTTGTCGGATGCGTATCAAGAAAGGTGGTGCAAATCATTAACCGTAAAAAATTACATTCATCACGTGCTAACTGTAACACATATTTATCATTTGGACATTACTTGCCAAATTAGTATTGATAAATTAAGCAATGTTTTACAAATGTTACCTAAACTTGATTCATTAGAAATATACCGTTTCTTATATGCAGGTTCAGATGATCCGCTCTTAGAAGATATTCAAAGTCTTTTTGATTTAGTTGCAATAAATCGAATTACAAAACTTTATCTTAGTACTGTTTTCTTGGTAGAAGAAATTTATTTCTTCATGGAAATTTTCCAGTGTATTAATCAACTCAAAGTCAAATTGATGAAATCTGTTGATATGGAATCATTCGTGCGAGATATTTTATTGCATTTAATGATGAAACCTAAGAGTTCACTTCAATTTTTATGTTTTTGTTTAGAAATGGCAGATGATTTAATGGTGCAAAAAATAAAAAACATGATTGACAATGAAAATTTACTCTTTGATTTTAACATAAAACGTGTCATGAACGAAATCCATTTACAGTGGAACTAGTTGTAATTATTTTTTGTACATAGTTTTCTATGATTTTGATTATTAAAAGCATTTAACCTTGTTTTATGAAGACAACACATCTACTATAGAAAATTTGAAGACGATTTCTATAACTTGTTAATATAGAGCAGTCGATAATTCATCACAAACGAGAAGTCAATTGAACATATTATATGGAAATTTTTCGTGAATTCGATTGCACGCATGATGATATGCGGATCCAGCCTATAAAAATCTTAAAGGGTGTCTGACAGAAGAAATTTTCAACAGATAGATACATCCAAACGACCCGAATTGAATAGGTTGGTGAAAGCTGAGCGGTACGTCATAAAATTGATGCAAACAAGTTTAACTGACATAGACTGGGTCTAATCTCAAGGCTCATTTTCAGAAAAGAGTATTTATGAGGTAGTAGCTGAGGCAAATTGTTAGATGCTGAAGGAATAAATTAAGATATATCTTGCTCGATGTTGTGTATGATACAATTCTGAATGATTGATTGGTGACTATAGAAATATCTAACTTATAGATTGGTTCTAATTAAAGTCCATAATTTATTCATAGATTTGTATTAATGTGCACTTAATTGATGATATTCTCGAAAGAGCTTCCAATGATTACAGTCATATGACAAGGAATAAAGACGATCTACATAAATCATGAACAACAAACTATATACTCAAGTCAGCTTTGAAAGTGTGTAAAATGAACAAGCCATCCAAAGAAATAATGTTATCTTGAAAACAAGTTAAAGATATTTTTTACCGAAATCTGAGGCACTTTTCTGGCTATGCTGATTTGAAAAAACAAGACTACAGGAGTTTTTCAGACTCCAATCATAGGCATGAATTATTTCATTTGATGAGGAATAGTTCTATCAGCATTCTTTCAGAACCAAACGATAAAGTACAATGAGTTTAGCAAATACAGGATGTGATAGAATTATTGAATTGCATAAAAATTGGTCTATTGTAAGGATTTATTATATTTACAATTTGTTGCACTGTTTCGTTTGTATCTTTATCAACGCTGGGAAGTATGTTCAACTTATTTAGAACATTATTCAAGTTTTTGATTGATTCATTAGTAGTGACGAAATTTCTTCTGATCTCTTTTATTTTATTTTCAGAAACAATAAAATAGAAGTTTGGTTATTATGAAAGAGCAGCTAAGTTAGTAAAAA
Source organism: Rotaria socialis (assembly GCA_905331475.1). Taxonomy (NCBI): domain Eukaryota; kingdom Metazoa; phylum Rotifera; class Eurotatoria; order Philodinida; family Philodinidae; genus Rotaria; species Rotaria socialis. Next base: position 23,475 of record CAJNYU010000625.1, on the reverse strand, counting down.
TGTATTGGGTGTGAGTGTTAATCTTTCTCTTCTCTTTGTCCACACCCATCTGAGATCAAGTATTTCAGTATAAAAGGAGCTCAACAGTTCGTGATTGATTGTACGATTTGTTACATTAATGGTTGCATCATGTTTGATTGTTCGAATAAAACTCAATAGACGACAGATAAAATTTATCATCGCAAGAAAGAAAAGTAATAGTAAGAAATTCTCGAATATTGATTTATGAAATATTTTCTCAGAAAAAAAGTAGCTTCTTAATCAAAAAAAAGGAAACGGCTGATTGTGGAGAGCATGAGAGAAACTTTTAATCAGAACCACAATGATCTATACAAGCGTATGGGTATAAAAAATGATATAAGCGCTGCTATTTTTTCTCTCGATTAGATTTCTTATCAAGTGCTGTTGGTAACTGTTAAGATCAACCAAATGAGATAGTAAACTTATTTGAAACGCATTTTTTTATGACTGAATTGATAAAAACTACGCAAGTGATGCTTCTTAAATCATGAAAAACGGGATCCAGAAAAAATTTTAATTTATTTGCATTCATTCAAGTTTCCGTTATTCGGTTAATATATGTAAATAATAAAAAATAGGCATTTTTCAACTATAACTCATTGAGTCTGATACTATTAAATTGACGATATACTTCGATAAGAATTTTTTGCATTAAATAAAAAATATACTTTTCATTATCAATAGTTAATCCTTAGTTTAATGACTTTATTCATGTCATATTGTTGTCAAAACAATTGAAAAGTTTTTCTAACATTTATTCTTTTTATATTTAAATGCACACGCATGCGCATGTTCTTGTTTCAAACGCCACCTTTCTCAGATGATAGAGACTTAAATTATTTTTATTGCAATGAAGAAAAGTGTGCGTAGCTTATCTCAACCTGCTCGTGCTAGCTTCACATCGACTCATTGGTTTTTAATTAGTGATTTTTATCCAATTCAACTTATTATCTTTCTTTATCAAGCTTCCATTTGATCCTGTAGATACAATCAAATGCACAATACTTTTAATAGCAATTTATTCACAACCTGCCCAATTCAATGGTTATTCGTTATTAAAAGATTCATCGACAGAGAGTCCAGTTGTTTGGATTGACATGTAATTCGTTATTAGCAGCTATTTTTCTAATGGTAATAGATGATGGGTTTTGATTATAAAAGAATGTGGTTATATTTCTTATCACGCAGTAATATATGTATATTCGTGGAATGTCTTTATTTGCTTATATGAAACTGGAATTATGTTTTTCAAAGAGTCGGTATTAATCCTCATAGGACTTGACGTCAAACATTAGAAGTATAATTTTCTGCCAAACCACAGAAACTGGTCAAAATCCTTCCGTAAATTCATCGACAGTGTGAAAATGAAAAGGCTTCAAATCACAGGTGGTGTAGCAATATCAATCTAGAGAAAACTATTATATTCGTAAATACATCTAACAAGCATCTTTTTCTAGTCACATCTTGCCTAGGAAATGTGAAAAATAGGACTAATGGGCACATGCGAGTTCCTACATATTAGTTTTTTAATAGAACGAAAAAGGTTTATATGAATTCCATTTTGAACGATATTGCTGGATGATTTAAAACAGTTCAAACACGATCCATAGAACCTTTCTGTATTAATATTCATTAGATGACTTGTCATCGATTGATGTAGATGAAGAACCATCACAGTCAGAAATTGACTTTAATAGATAAATGTATATGATAAACATTTGTTAAATGAATATTGTATACAGCATAATGAAATTCTTTTCTTTTTGTATATAACAATTATTGACGAATACTTCGTATCTTCAAGGTTTCATTACGAATGTTTTTCCTATTGATATGCAACATTAAAGAGTTTGCTTACTTTTTTGATAAACTATTGATTATTTTCTAAGAAAAATAATCTAATGTTAATTTAGTCTTTCTTGATGAAATCAACGTAGAATCAAGTTTTCAGCACTATTTAATTGATATTTCGGTAAAAACGAATAGATTGCTGCACCAATACAGCAATAAGAAAAAAATACAATTCATGATTACATATAGAACAACGACAAAAACAAAACAAAACATAAATCAATATGTTTTGAAAATTTCAAAGTTGGAACGATTTATACTTTTATGTTATTTATTGTCATATTTCATCAATCATCAGCAATATCATCTTCATCATTAATCCAAGATGGTGGTACAAATTCTTCTATCATTTGCCATATTATTGCTAAAACAATAAGAATTATGTCAAATAATTTTATATTACAACTAAAAGATCAATCAAAATTATCTCTATCAATTGTTCACAACTAACAACGTAAAGCATAAACATGGTTAGAAAAAGAAATATTCAACTATTAGCAACGATATTCTTTTTATTTAAATGACTTACATTTCCATTCTGCTGTACTATATACTTTAGCCTGATGTTCATCAACTAAAAATTCTTTAGTTGGTTCATCCATGGGGTCATGGAAAGTCTTCAAGAATGGATGAGCTAAACAACAAATACACGATAGAAAACAATATAAATCTATGATTTTCTGATTATATTTTACATAGAGCTTCTTCAGCAGTTGGACGTGTACGATGATCAAAAGTTAGCAGACAATCAAGGAAATCAATACCTGTAAGCACTTTAAACAGATGAAAGTGATTTATTTCTCTAGATGTACCTTCTGGTGATACACCTGATGTCAGTGTTTTTGTTACTGGATCATATTTGAATCCGAACAATACATTATAGTCTTTTTTTTTGTTTTTGGCGGCAATCGGCTAATATAAGCAGTTGCATCTAAAATAATGATTAATATAGAATATTTGTCGAATTATGTCATAAATATAAACTATGTCATCTCTTCTATGTTTTCGTTTTGATACACACTTGGTATGAATATATCATTTAATATTGCTAAGTCTGGTGTACCGATAATATCAAATATTTTGTCGAACTGATCAAGAAGATCTGTTCCACGAAAAATTGGTCGAAGCAGGATGAGTTCTGCCATTATACAACCGGTGGACCATATATCGATTTTATCACCATTATATCTCTCACAAAGTGCTGTTTCAGGTGCGCGCCCCCATCTAATGCAAGAAAGTTCCTGTATTTTTAAAATGAAAACAATATTCGTGACCAACCTGCATTGAATATGACTACGAATCTCAGGATCCAGTGTCCTATGCATCAAACCACGTTCAAAAAACTGTATAAAAATAGAAGAAAATACAGCGAATAAAGAAATCTTTCAAGTGAAGCAAATATATAAAGATAAGCAGATATCACAATCGGCGAGGTCTAGAGATATTCAGCATGCCGATGTTCACAGTTGAATATCTTTGATAAATTTTTTTTTAAATTATCTTCGTATAAAAAGTTTGGAATTAGAAAAGTATAAGAGTGGTGATAGAAAAAAAATATCGATAGGAATGAGATAATAATGTCTCACAAAATCAAAAACGAATGTCAAATAGTTTTACAACGCCGTCATCTATCGTGAATTGAGGAAGCGTATGTAGAAGCGAGATTTTCTTGATTATAATCTGTTATTTTGAATCTTTATCGATATATACAACTGTGTATCTTAGAAAAAAAACAGAATTCGTATTGTTGGTTGTTTTTCGAGAATGTAAGTTATGGCTGAGAAATTTTGCACAGATGGTGATATATATATATCCGTAGAAGGAGTTCTAAAAATGAATAGGTCGGACAAAGTATAGAACTATTTTTCTCTTGTTGCTTATCAGAAAATTCTTCTATATCGGTTATAGTATGAACCAGGTAAATGTTTTAGGCTTTCACTCAGTTGAGATACGGCAGCAAACAAAGACATTTAATACATTTATCTATAATATCTTCTAATCATACATCAATCGGTGTAATCATTCTTTGCCAGCATCCAACTGGTGATCGAGAAAAAACAATTCAAGTACTTCGTTGATATCGAAATGAATATTCGTCATTTTCTTCTAGATCTTTGTGCATATGTTCTTGCATACTGTGCGTTTATTATGACGAAATATTCTCCGTCGAAGAGAAAATGACACATACAGAGCGAAACAAAATATTACAAGGTTAAGACATAAATAGTACACGTGGTAGAGGGAATGTGAATTTTTAGGGGGAAAATTTATGGTCCAATAAAAGAAAATAATGCCTCAGATGATTACTCAGCATAGTTTGTTATTCAATGACTTACTGCAATATTTGTATTTTTATCCATTCCAATATCACTTGGATTCAACTCCTATTTTAACATAATTAACAAAAAGCAATCTCTAGCATACCAATATTTTATTTCTTGCTTCTATTTACATGATGAAAGATACCAGCTGAATGAATGAACTACATAACAAAAAGAAAACAAGAGAGGTGGAAGTAGATAGGTCTTTAAGAGAGAGAGAGGGATGAACCTATACCTTTAAGCCACGAAGAAGTGAATAAATAATATATTTTATTTGGTCTTCTGTAAACGGCACATTACGTTTGATAACTCGAGATAGATTATAGTCAACATAATTAAGCACAAAGTATCTGGATAACAAGAGAAACAAGCAGACAAACATTTTCATCAAACAGAAATACTTTCATAACATACAATGTTTGAAAATCATCGATATTTCTCTCTGGTGTAAACACATTGTACAATTGTACAACCTACAGTTGTAGGAATACAGACAACATTTGAAGAAAGAGAAAGATTGAGTTCAACAAACTTGTGCATCAGGATGATTAAGATACATAAGTTGTTTAAGTCTTTGATAAGTTTGTTTTGCATGCATTTGACTTCGAAAAGGATGGAAGATTTTTTTAATCGCAACATATTTCCCTGTTTCCTAAATTAGCATAAATTTATACGTTTTTTCTTCTCTTCATGTTCATAATCAGACATACTGTATCTGTAGCACGACTAAATAATAATGATAGATGAGTACCAAAAATAGAATAAAATGAGTTTTTCCAACTTACATTACAGTACCAGAAGCTCCATATCCAATATGAACAAGATTTTGATATCGTACAGGTAATGTAAATTGCGTTCTGCCACAATCAGTTGTATACCATTCGCCTTGACTTTCACTATTAGAAGTCATTTTAATTTTTTTCTATATGAAGAAAAAAAGAAATGTGCATGGTTTTATGTGAAACTGACAGGTATATAAAGAAAAAAGACGTGTATTTTTCTAAACAGAAATGTCAGTAACTTTTCGTAAATAATACGATCAGCTAGGATGAAATGAAGTGAAGAAACTATCATTGAAAACCATCTAGGAAAAAACAAATAAGACAAATTGATCACGTAAATAACGCTTTATATCAGAGCCTTATTTTTCCAGCTAGATAGTGTCGATATTTACGTTTCAGAGTAGTTTTTCGGTATAGATATTTCAAAACATTCAAATACGCTAATATCTTTGTGAGAGTGAACGATAAGGCTGACAGAGTCTGTTTGGTTTCCAAGTTTCATAGGAACTAGTGAGACAGTTATTATTTCAAGCATCATATCAAATTACACACTAAGAAGAATATGACGATGCCATTAAGGGACAAATAATGAAGTGAATTTACTTTATAGACTTTGAACAACAATGATGTTTACTTATACAGTGCCCATATCAGAGTCACATGGACATAACAATTAGAACCATTAGATCCTATTTTTGAAAGAGATGAGACGCCTGTTGGAGCAAGATGAAAAGAAATAATAGAGAATTTTGGCTCCTTCTTTGTAAGGAAAGTTGACATTTTTAAGCTGAACAAACGAAGTTGGAGCGACGGAGTGACTCTAAATCAAATGATCAGGAAGAAAGATATCACAATTATTAACTAAGGTTATCAAAGCAACAGAAAAGTACCAAAACAATCTAAGACTGATCATGTGATTTTTGTGCAGCTTTTTAAAGGAAGAAAGAAATAGAACGAAGCAAAAGATATAAAGATAGTAGGGAACGGTAAGAGAGAAATGAAAAAATATAATCAAAGGGTGTGGGTGTGGGTGTGCGTGGATCTGTGTCGGCATGGATATGGATGAGCACGCCCTAGTTGTACAAACACAACAATATACATTCCACATGAACATCCATACCCACACCCTCAAGAAATACTCGACTGGAAAGAAGTGTCAAACTTCATACTTAGATTTTTAACTACTCATACGTTAAACTCTACAAAATAAAAATAGAAAAATATTGGCTTTTCTAAAATATTTCTAATTATAATATAAAAGTCGAAACAAAGTGCTATCTGGCTTTGTACATCTTGTTCTCATACAATAATATGATTATATATGTATAACATCTTTGCTAATTTATCGACAATTTATACATATTCAGTGTGGTATTTTATTTCGGATAGTAGACGTCACAATACCCATAATCTGGATATCTAGAGTTTTAGGCCACAATTCTCCATGCAGCAGTCACTTATGGAGTATCCATTCTTAGTGCAGCTACAATCTGATGTAACCGCATTAAGTGTATACACATTTGGATACTCTATCGTGTTAGTACTAAAAGTGGTTGCCGGGTGTAAGGATATTATGACATCATTCTAAAGATGTCGTATAGTCCGTAGAAGACGATCCTTGTCGCTTGCAGAATATCAACTTGTTTTCTCAATCTCATCTTTATCTATCGCCTGAAGTATTGTTTCTTCACTAATACAATTTTATGAGTGTCAATCACTGCCCTAATCAACTATCCCTAGAAGAATCCTCAGGGAGTCCCTAGCAATTTCGTTCTTTTACGGGGTCTCCCTGGGAACTCCCCGGGAAGTTATCTGGCCAAAATCGATGAAATATCTAATTACTAATAAACTCATCTAAATTTATTAAAATTTAAAAAAATTGTGAAGTTTTTTCTCAATTTTAAAAAATTTCATCAATTCTTCCCAGAGAAATCCCCAGGGACTCACGACAGGGACTCCCCACGGATTTCGTTATTTTGCGGGGACTCCCCGCGAAGTCGGCGGGAGAGAGTGGATTAGGGTGAGCAAAGCTATTATTTTTCTTTTAAATAAATTTCTTTCTCAACTCGGAAAGAAAAAAAGGAGTTATACAGAACCTTTAGGTGTTCTGGTATCGGGTAAAACGCAGAACCCTCGAAAAAGGTTCTGCCTGAAAAAAGGTTCAGTAAAGAAATAACGAAACCATATGTGATTTTTCTTCAAAAAAGGTTCTGTCCTGCGTATAAGGTGTTCCATGATTTAAATGGTTTACCGTTGGGATTTCCCTTATCTTTGTATCCATATTTCGGTATTCTTATGTCCATAGCCTTATCTATGCCTTATATCTATACGCTTACAGCGTTACCCTTAAACTATAGCCTTATTACTGAATCTTATATTTATACCCTTACAACTATACCCTTAAAATATATCCTTAAAATATATCCTTAAAATATATCCTTAAAATATATCCTTATATCTATACCGTTACAACTATAGCCTTATTTGTATATTTCCTAAAAAAGTGTAGCTCCGGGAAAACTTTAGAGCCATTCCAATTTGGCATGTCTGAAAACCTTTCAGAGTTTCCGAATATTGGTGTTCAAAGTCTTCTAAACCGAAACAAATAGTTACAGTACTTTCTCACAAAGTAATATCAGAAACTGCGAAAAGGTTTCAAAGCTCACTAACCTCGGAATGCAATGAAGGATCTGAAAAATATCGGCAGTCACACAGATGTCAAACCCATGTCATCTATCATAAAAACATCAAAATGACACATCGTTATTTCTCAAATACCGATATGTAACTTAGCCATTCGCTGAGATCCATTTGAGGAATCTAAAAGAAAGGAAAAATTAATATTAGGTTTTTGATTCCTTAATGTAACTCACCCTTTGAATAAAATTCATTCCAAAAATCTAAAAGAGAAAAACATCGATATTCCTATATAACTTTTTTATTCTTAAATGAAGCTTATTATTTGAATAAAACCTATTTGAAGAATCTAAAACAAACAATAAAAACTTAATATAATTTTCTAATTCTTTCATATAACTTACTATTAGAAAAATGTATTGAATGAATCTAAAAGAAAAAGAAATCTTGATATTAGCTGTTAATTCTTCAATGTGAATTACCCTTCGAATGATACAATTGTAAAAAGCTACACGAAAAAAAAAGAAATTTTGATATTAGATTTGTATTCTGAAATGAAACTTACTGTTTGGATGCAATCTATTTGAAGAATTTCAAAAAAAGACAAATTACTATAGGTTTTTTTTTGCTCGATCCTGTGATTTTAAGAAAAAATCAGTTATAATGATCATCTGAAACCAGAAGTGGGTTACACGAATTTCGGCCCACGGAATTTTCGGGCCGGTCTCCCAACAAGTTAGCTTTAGAGAGTAGCCGTATAGCTACGTCCTTATTTCTTTAGCCTTAATACTGCATCTTATAGCTATACCTCGTTATTCGTGCCTTGATATCTACACCATTACAATTCTTTTATCTTCAGCATGCCTTTACGATTGCATTCTTATATCTTGACCGTTTTATTTATATCATTATACTAATAAACTTATATGGATTTCCTTATTACTATACGATTATTTGTGTATTCGTGAAAGTATATGTTTAGGACTATATCCTAGGATTCACATGGATTTCATTAAATCTTCTATCTTATTTGTAAGATGTGAAGTTCAACGACATGTGTGCACATCAATTGCGTATGATATGGCTGAATAATTTCATAGTGTTCAATGTTTAATTGAATGGTTTCTTTTGTTGACGTTAACGAGTGTTTTAGAACAAACACGATAGACAACGATAATATGATAATAAATCGTATATAGCCGACGCACACGATACTTAAAAATATTATTGGAGCTTTTGCTAAAGTCGTCGAATTGTGAGAGTAGGCGTAATATATCTCAAAGCAGTTGGATTACTAAATATGGATGATAGCATTATTTGCCTTTATAGATATTTACCAGATTTAGCAAATATTAGCAAGGCGTTGAGAAAACTATGGTGATTTGTTTCAATCTTTTCTCGGGAATAACAAACAGGTGAAAATGTAAAACCAAAAGTAAAATTACTTGAGAAGAAAAGAAAATTCACCCGTCTCAATGACTTGAGTGCAAAAAGCATTCTCAAGCGATGAAAAAGTAGACATTAGAGCGCAACAACGTATCATGAAATAAAAGAAAGAAGAAAGTACGTAATAAAAAAGTTGTAGTGAATATACCTTAAATTACATTAGAAAAAATATTTTCTGCCGATATTTTGATAAAAAACTTCATAATAAATATATCTTTCATCATACTTTGTCTCTCAAAGCCTTTTATGGCAGCACGTTTGAACTATGAAACCCTAAAGAATTAAACAGAAATGAGAAAATATTTTCCACTTCAGTGTTTTTGGGTAGAGAATTTGTTTTCAGAATGGATCATTTTTTGACAGAACCTTTCAAGGTTCAGTCTTATTGTACAAAACTTCTTCGGTGTATCATTGCAGAAACAGAACGTTTTATGGTTCAACAATTTTCTCCCGAACCTTAAACGGCTCAGTATCATGGGACAGAACCTTTTGAGTTCCCATTTTGGATAGAAAACATTTTATGGTTCCGCATCTTTACCCAGACCTATATCTGGTTCAGTATTATTGCACACTGAACGGTTTATGGTTCAGGATTCTTTTGCCGAACCTTGCAAAGTTCAGCATCATGGGGCAGAACCTGTCGGGTTCCATACTTTTGACTAGAGAAATTTAATGGTTCGGCATTATTTCACAGAATCTTAACATGTTCAGTGTCATTGTGCAGAATCCTTTCGGTTCAGTATTCTTCAACACAGAACTTTTTATGGTTTTGAATCTTTTCCGGAAACCTTCAAAATTTCAGTACTGTTGGACAGAACTATTGATAGTTTCGTATTTGTTACATCCTGTCATCTAGGTAGTTGATTATAACTCTTTCGTATCGGTGATTGTCTCTTTCTCTCTCGTTATTTTTTGTTGTTATATATATATATATATCTTTGCAAGAAAATAAGCAAGCAGTTATGCTTAACTAAAACGAACTCGAACGCCTTAAGATAAAATAAAACAAAGCATAACAGTATTGTCATACAGAACTTAAAATGGTTCCGCATGAGCTACGGAACCATAAAATGGTTCTGTATAACTCCTGTTTTTCTTTCAGAGTAGTTCAGCCCAAGGATTTCGAAAAACTTTTTTGTCGCTATTTTGTTTCAGGTCTAACCATTTTGATAACCCTAAGTGTGCTATTTTAAATATCATTTCATTTTGTGGAGAGTAATCGGACAATAAGAAAGATTTCTAGCCCTCTATGAAAGCCTGAAAAACCAGCTTTTGACTTAACAGTTCATTAAGTTTCACTGTACATTTGTTGAAAATAGGTCTATTCGATGTAGAATCTCTCCCTGTATCACAATCTATAAGAACTTCTAGGACACTCAATTTTTTCCTACTAATAAATTAGAAATGCCGTCCTAATTTCATAATTTTTTGAAAAGTGACAAATTTGTACTCGTATGAAGTGGAAACATTTTAGCTCAGTGAGCATGATTTTTATTGATAAAATGCAATACTGTGTGATCGTGCGCGCTATATCCTTTTTAATTGGAAATTCAATAGCTCCGATGCCACTCTTGATACAATCGCAAGAAATCACAGCGAATCAAGTATGCTTTATGGCAGTATTTCTACGCGCAGAAGTATCTGTTTTTGAGTTTTTAAAAATGTATTATCTAAAATCAATACAAAAAGTTAAGTCTACTAGTATATATTTTACGCTGTCTAGATAACTTTCGCTTTTACCTCAAACTTTTCTTCTGGTATAGACTAGCGTCGCAACCAAGTTTTCAGCCTAGAGTGGGCTCAGCCCGAAAAATTTTCCAGATCAATTGAAAACTGGGTGGATTTCTTCCACTTCTTTTTGAGTAGAATAGATATTTTATGAATGTTGTAGAGGTCAAAACAGGCCTACTTTTTGTTGGCCTGGCTCGCTTGACATGGCCCATGTATATTTTTATGTTACTATTTTGATGATATTCGAATGGGAAAAGCAGAATATCTTGATAAGGTATCAAGGAAACTTTATGTGTGGAAATAAGAATACTAGTCAGTGTGTAATCATGTAGTACACTAGGTATCTGAAGAGACTCCATTAGCAGAAGACGCGATCCCAGGTCGATCAACCTGAGCCGTAAACGGCCGTATACCTATCATTCACGGTAAAAAACGGTGACCGTATTTTTTAGTCGTTTACTGTTGCCATAAACGAAGTTATACGATAAAATACGATCGTCGTGGACGAGAAGCGTGAAAAATCTCCGTAAACGGTCATCGTAACTAAACGCTAACCGTAAACGACTGTCGGATATCACAGTAAACGGTCATTTACGATGACCGTAGACAATCCAGGAAACGATTGCCGTTTTTCTATCGTATACTTTTGTGAACGGTCGTTTACGATGACTAGCTGTTTGCTTAAAGTATAGTAGCATTTTTTAGATTGTAGCATGAAAAAATTGAATAATCTTGTGAAATATGTGGTCGGAAATTCCACTACTTTTTAATGTCACTTTGATTATCCACCATACAGAGATGCTGCCAATTTTTTCTACTTTTTAAAGGCTCGCGGAATCATTGAAGTCAAATTTTTTTTCTAAGTTTTAGTCATAAGGAACATACAATTAGAAAAAACGAATAAATCATAATTCATCCACAACTTCCTATTACTCAGAATCATAAGCTGGATAAGCATGTTACGTCAAGCATATCCTCTACTTGAAACTTATATGGTAAACATGAAAAAATCATAGAAACACCAAGAAATATTGCCTGAACTGATAAATAATTCTCAATGTTACAGCGCAAAAGTGATGCAAGGTCTGACTACTATATTGAACAACGTTAAAGCTTACTCTCTAAACACAATTATATAAAAAATTTATTCAGAAACCAAAACTATATACTCCACAATAATCTGAGAGCTCCTTTATTATTTCTATGATTTCTGCTTCTGATTTCTGACACATTTCCCGGATTCTTCAGTCTTTCATCATTTATCAAAAGAAGTTTCATGAATCATCTGTTTCCATCTTTAATAGAGCATCTGCGACAAAGCCAACCACTTACGGATCATTTTTACTCAAAAATCCAAAAGCAGGATTTCAGCATCTAAAACGTTATGTGTAAGGGCAGAAGGACATGAGCTGCCCTGCTTTAGCACTACGCCCTAGAGAGTCCAGGGGACCATTTATCGAGTAGGAGTATCATGAATAGCGCATTTGCGGCAAAGTCCGCCAATTCCAGAACACTTTTACGCAGAAATCCAAAAGCAGGATTTCAGCATCTGAAAACGTTATGGGTAAGGACAGAAGACATGACGTGTCCTCCTTTTAACTAAAAATTACAAAGTCCACGAAATTCTTTCTCAACCTTCGTGACTTTTCAAATTCATTTACATCATGCTACTTATCCTTCATTCCAGTGTCGCGTTGGATCTGAAGTTCGGCAAAACAGGTTTCTATCAAAAACCAGATTTTGAGCAAAACTGATTTCAGCATCAAACAATTTTTCACGATTTCAGCAGCAGATCAGAAACTGCACTGCCAGAATGTACAACATACAAGAATTCCAATACATCTTCACCACAGATAGCAGTATAGATAGATTCCCAATAACCTCTGTAAGCCTTATATCAAGCTGAGTTTGAAATTCCACTTGACCTTTCCGACTAAATCGAACAAAAACATCGTTTTCCCTTGCAACCGAGATAAACTTTGAAGCTAATCCATACTGAACATATTCCTATCTCGAATTTCAGTTCAACGCAACTGAAGAAATCTACTAAAATAAGAAAAAACAATCTTTATAGGTACATCTACCATCGGAAGGATCCAATTCTGTAACAAACATAAAGGAGATTTCGCTCATTCTACTAAATTTTTCAACCACTTCCAAGCATGCTATTACTTTTATTACCCTATATCAGTTTTTTCGTATTTTTTCTCATGATCTTCACTATTTCTCCCTTCAAAAGGTGATTTTTGCAGGATTTCTTTGATGCTTTTTGTATTTTTCAGATTTCTCACGATCCCTGCTTCAGGATACGCTGAAAATCATATGGAGTTTACTTTAGATGCGGGCAAGCATGTTAGGTTATAGAGTGTGCTCCGACAAGATCTGTTGGAAGTGTGATTTCTCTTATTTTTGTGTGATTTTGAGTAGGCCTTTTTGGCTGCTTGCATTTGGTTAGAGTGATTCCTATGGAAATGTAGTAGAATTGATGTCTGTAGTGTGCGCACTATTGATCAGAGGGGTTTATGAATGTGTTTTTTTTTCTTGAGAATTACGGCCGTATACGGTCGGTCACGATGCTGGTACGGTCGTTTACGTTGCAGTGTTTGGTCGTTCCTGTTTATGATACGGTCGGACACGGGTTCGAAACGGTTGGTGTGTACTACCGTATACGACACGGCGATATACGGCCGTAATACGACGCATGCCAAAACGTTAAAATACGGCCCGCATGCGGCCGTATCTAGTCGTCGTAATGCTCGACCTGGGGACATTCATAGATATAGCTATTTTTGAATTAAAAAGTGTGCGATGAAATTTATAGACTAGCAGGCGAGAATGTATTAAGAATAGACATTTACTTACACTATGTGTTTGAAATGACGAATATTAAGACGTAGTGCACTATTTACTAGAAGTAGCACTTTCCTTTTACTTTCAAAAAAGAAATGAAAGGAGAGTTTTTGATTTCTTTGTTCTTGAAAAGAGAATCTTTTTAATGTTTCCTACTTTCTCATCTTTTTAATGTTTCCTACTTTCTCATCTTTTTAATGTTTCCTACTTTCTCATCTTTTTAATGTTTCCTACTTTCTCATCTTTTTAATGTTTCCTACTTTCCCATCCTTTTATTGATTCCTACGTTCCTTTCTATTCTTTCGGAAAGGTAACTTTTAAATAATGACGAATGATAAACTATGGCTGTTTTTCTATACATTTGTTTTGGTGTTTTATCAAATGGAGTCCTAAACGATATATAGTTGACATTTTCAAATGTGTTTCTTTTATTTTCTTGCTTTTCCCCTCTTGTTCTACTAATTCCTCCCTCTCCAGACTAAGCTTTTCTTTCTTTTGCTGTATTCACTTGAGCGGTCATGTTCTCCTATATTTCTTGAGAAGTCTCCATGTCGACGTCATGAACCTCAATGGGTTTTAACTATTACGTATGTACCAGAAAATTTGAGCTCAATGTAGACTTTTGATAAAAATATGTTACCTATATTATCACATGCGTCTTAGTATTATCAACAGATATTTTAAAAAGTATAATGATCATTTTATTTTTGTTCAGAAGGTTCGTTTTTATTTTGGTTCATTATAACTATTTGAAAGAAGATAAGGTCAACAACCGATGTAACATAGAGAAATACGTTGTATATGAAGTAGTACCGACTGATAGGTTCAAATGTTGGCGTTTCCTTGCTCGCTTTGTTTTATTAAACATGCATAAAAGCGTAGTGTAGATGAAAATGAATTCCGTAGTTTAACATGATGAAAATCAATGTTCGTATGATTTTTAGTATTTTCTCTTTCTCTCAAATTTTACTGTGGACAGAATAGCAAAAACACTTGTTGTTGAAATGCAATAAATGTATTTTTTGAGACAGGCTATGCTGACAGAAGTTGAGTAACTCCGGAACACAAACACCAAGCGATCTGTGGTTGTCATCACACAAAACTATACACTGTGCAACTCAAACCTATGCATGTGGTTAAAAAAATGAGAGATAATGCTTAGGGATTTTCACCAGAATCTTCGGAAGCCACCGTCTCGATTAGAGAAGACTTATTATATAACGGGTGTTCCATAATAAATGGCTGGTTTTCTTATCGATGAAAGTATATAGCATTTATTCATATTTTTCACTTATTAATATATCATGTTTTTGGACTAATTAGTTCATAACCCGACAGGTGTAAATGAACCTGAAGATTTATTGTGGCGTTCTGAACATATTCATCAGAGTCAATATTTATTACAACTTGTTTGTTGCTAATAATAAAAAGTGTTGTAAACCGTGGCGGTCGTATTATTTTCAAATACTGAATCAAAGTTTTGTTCCAACACCTGTTGCCTATCAAGTATCAAAATTAGGTCGAATTCCATCACGATTCGACGAAAATAATTCGAATTTTTTAAATTTATTTGAACGTCTACATTTACAGAATTTTTGTGGTACACGACCTGAAAGGCGTGTTGAAGTGTTTAGGGTAGAAATTTGCACCCACCCACCCCTCCCCCCACAGACCGTTACCGACAGGTGATTCCCCCATCACAGACCGTTCGAGACCGGTGAAGCAGAGTTCAAGGGTTAAGACTAGAATTTGAATTCCTTCCAAAACGTTTGAATTAATTAGCTAATTACAGTCTGATTAATGAATTAATCTTCACAAACCTTGAGACAAAAGCTTTGGATCCATCACAAACGGTATTAGAAATGCAGGGAGAATAGAGAGATGGAGCAACGACTAGCATGGATCAAGATATAGGTGTAACTCTCACACAGTCTAGAGAAGAACATAGGGAAAAAGGTTCCCGAAAATATGGAATTCATTTTTCATACTTTTTTTTTCTTAAAAAAACGCTTTCTATGATTATTTTTCAATATTATAATATTGAAAAAGATCGGCGATTAATCGCGATTCAGCTCACGATTATCGTTTCAATATATCGCGATTAATCGGCGATTTTTTAGCGATTTCTCCGACATGGGTTCCGTTGGTCTATGGAACAATGATATCGAGCGTTTGCCTATGATGACCTATTGAAAAACGAGTAAATCGAGCTCCACTGACAAAAAATGTGCAATTTGTTTAAGTGAATATAAAATGGCGAAACTGTCAAACGTTTACGATGTAAACATTTCTTTCATCCAGAATATATTGATCCATGACTAAAGGTATACGATAAAGAAATTGTTCTTGTAATTGAGTTTGATCTGTCTTTTTCTGGGCGTCAACACAATGTCCAATCTGTCGTGGTCAACATATTGATTCATTAAAAAATTTTGTTTCAAAAAAAATTACTTATAATCATGAATCAAATTTTCATTGGGAAGCTATATTTAATTTGTGGTTTCTCTGAGATTTCAAGCGATTTTTCATTGATTGATTGATGAGCTTTCCTTCTAAATATACCCGAATAAGTGTCTTGACTCAAAAAATGGATCATATTATCTAACTATCGATCGTTGAAATCAGCAGAAACAATCAAACTAACGCATTCTATATCAATTTTCTGGTCTCCATCACCAAATAAGAAAGATATTTAAGTAATAATAGTATCCTTAAGTAATCTTCCAGATATGATAGTGATCGATTTGATGTTCATTGTTGTTACTAAGAACAGTAAACCAGGGTGTTTGTCAGTAGGCTTTCTTCTCTTCTCTGACACTCACATCAATTTACTGTAGATGAAACGAGCTTTGTGAATAGCTCTACTCGAACTGATCAACAATTCCGTCTCATATACCACGAATATGGCTGTGACTGTGAGCGTCATAGTGGGTATCGTCGAAGAGAAAACCGACCCAAACCTACACTCGCACTAATGAAGAGAATAGAGACAATAAGATAATTGAAAGTTCCGAGAACGGTCGGACGGATGCAAATACTAGCCATCTTGATATAAATATTAAGGGACGCTTTATTGAAGGATTTTTTTAGCATCACTGTATCTTATGTTCTTTCCAGCACAGAAAGTTATCATGAAATACAGCGGGAGAGACAGTGTCGAATAGTTGAACACAAAACAAGCCAGCCACGGTGCCACAATAGGACCATATCAATTCGACGTTTGATGCTGTCGGTAAACAGAGAATATTGTCAGCCCAATGCCATGGTCCTGTCTCATAGTTTGGCTCTGAGAGGACGACACACTTTGCATGGTTTATACAATGTAACGGGTGAAATCCCCACATTAACCCAATGTCTCGATTGGTGCACAGATAGTTGTTGTCCCATCCTGGGGTAGATGCATACATTCGAACACACCACCAACCATTAATGTGGGATGCAGCATCGAATCTAAACTGAAGTGGCCCGGCGTCTTTTTGGAATGAATTCGTCCGATTCCATCCTGCACTCGAAAACTTTGCTACTTCAAAACCGTGTTTCGATGTTGTTAGTGTCAGTAGATGGCACTCACTGACGCTAAACGTTTATTCGTGTTATCTGTTGTTATGATCTCTATTTTGATTTGTTACGTAATATTTTCGACTATGACTAATCCTCGTGATTGATTTTCGTTCGCTATTGCGCAGTTGTTGATGTTCTATCGTATCGAATACTCGATACTTAATATATTCTATATATGATACGACGACAAAACCTATTATTGAAACATGTTTAGCTCTCTATTTTTGGCAGACTAAATATTAGTTCTACCATTGCTACATAATTCCCAAAACGAGAGCTAACAGATGTTGGTTCAAGAGCAAAAGCAGAATTTAATACCAGGAGAGAATGTGCAATAATAAAAGTTACAAACAGTTTTTTATACATGCTGTCTGGCCTTCAGAGTAATAATGATAAATGATACCACAATACTGTTCCTTATATATATATCACATATTTGTTTGCTACGCAATGTTCTTACTGGAATGTGCCATCTTCGGCGTATCAGGCATCAATATAATTGTTTTGACGACCTTATCTCGATAAGTGGCTCTCGGATAAGAAGGATTTCAGTCAAGTAGAGAAAGCAAGATGCAAGATAGCAAATAAAATATGTTCGATATTAAGAAATGTGAAACATATATAAACAGGTGTTTGCAAAAGACCTTGCACAAAATTAAATTTTTAATATAGCATTTTTCTTGTTGCTAAAAAGTAAATACGAAACTCATTTTTCAGGATAATATGTTCATTAGTTGTACTACACATTGACCATACAGCAATGCGATTTGCTTTTCCTTGCGATACACGTGTTTCATGATGACAGTTGTAGAAAAAATAGTGCAAGTATTTTTTGCAAAGACCTGGATACAATCTTAGATCAACACTTGAGTTTTTTATGCTGGATTCTTTTAAGAACTTAATCCAAAGCCCATACTCTCACTATTTTCAAATATTGAAATGTTATTTTCGATGGCATTATTGGGTTTTCAATGTATTGAAAGCTGTTTGAAGTAATTAGAAAAATACATTTTTAATCTAGTGTTTTTGCATCCCTTTGGGATATATCTTGTATACCATCGCAAGATTCACCCTACTACTTGCTTCACAGGCCATCCAGTCGTCCCAAATAGAAGTTGATCTGCTCGATCCAATCGTGTGGGTGTGGTGTACTATCCATTCAAGAACACCCACACAGACTCAAGTTTTTCCATGTCAACTTGTTTGATTGTAGATGTTTAACGCCTCATTTACATAAAAGATCAATAATGATTTTGATTGTTTCATTAAGTGGTATATTTGTATATAAACTAATAATATCAGATGATACCATCTTGTAGTCAGAGGAACACTTGATTGAATATAATTCTTGATTGAATGAAAACGAATCTTTTAAGATGTTTCTTCTCTATTATTCTGGAAGACATCTCAGAAAGAGCCTTCATAATTTCATAGTTAAATATTCTTATTGCCCAAAGAATTGGTCGAAATGAAACATTTTTTCTATTGACTTTTGATGATCCTTTTTTCTTATGGAGTTTTGATAAATCATAAAATCTGTCAGGATTCAAACCAATAGGATGTGCCTTATAGAAAAATTGTTTTGTAATATATTTTTCTTTTATTAACCTATTTAATAAATTTTTAAGACTACTTTCGTCTGTTATTGTGAGATCATCAAGGAGATGTCGAAATTTAGATGGATCACTGAGAATAATATGCATCTGCAATAGAAGATCGTTTCTATTCAATAAAACAGCTCCTCTTCCATTTTCCAGTCGAGTAGGGATGATTGGGACCTTCTCTCTTAATTTTTGCAAAACCAGCGATATTTTTATTGATTAGGATCAACTTAATATTGTTCTTGTCGAAATCGATTAGCCTTAAATCAAAACAAATCTTTCATAGAACGCAAACGGCTAGTTAAAGCAATTTTTTTTGTACTAAGAATTCGAAAACCAGCATTAATGATTGTATCTTTCTACCTCAGTTTATACATGACTGATTCACATACGATGGGGTAAATGATTTGAATCTGAATTTGAAAGAAAGAAAATAGTACTTCATTTTGTTTTAGAAATGAAGAACAAGGGGATCTTTAGAACAATTAACGCTCGTCGCTTAGACTACCTTGGCCCTCGGCTGTATGTTTTGCTCTTCCGATATAATTTACCGCTTTGCAAACTTCAACAACACTGCTTTCCAGTATTTGAAAAAGAATGGATATGATTTTAGACCCTGACATGAAAATCAATACTAGATTAGTGCATCCTATACACATTTTCACTCTTCTTTCTGTCCTGAATTCATCTGATAACACTGTGACATAAGGACCAACAGGTCGCTAAAATTGGTACAATGTATACAATATCATGCTAATACTAATCGTACAGTGCATATAAACAGGGCTACCAATTGCATAAACAGAGGAATAGGAATCTTATGCGGCTTAAATCCCCCACCTATGAAGAATGATACCATTTAAGATGTTTCGATCAGCCTGAAATTTTCAGACATGTGTGGCCACATTAAGGAACATCCACAGTTCAACCTCCACCGTGATATATCAAAGTAGACATGTTTTACAGTTAATGCATAGTTGAATTCTACTATTTTAGAGAATCAGTATAACTTCGTTATTTGAGGAGACGTAGCACTCACACCCACGCCTGCTTATAAATGGAGCTAGCAATGCCGCCTAAGCCTTCATAAAACAGAATTTCTAGCTGCATTTCCGCTCAGTATTTATGGCTATTTTGCTGTGCACCACAAGAGAAACGACGTAAAATTTGCCATTTCAGAACGCCGCATCCAGTTTTTTTCAACTTAGCAATGAATCGTAGAAAATCCGTTTGGCAAATAGTTAGCCGTAATTTAAAACCTAAAAGCAAAATAAAATAAGTCATGTCGCACCTGTAGAGAAAGATTTAAATTTTTGTGATCGAAACTCCTATTTGAGCAAGCTGTGAAATAAGTAAATGATGAAAATACAAATCAGACAGTTGTATGAAAACACTCTTTTGATAGACTGCAAAAAAAACTACCTATTCTTGAAAATATGACTCTCCTGAGTGCTTCGAGCAAGCTAAACCTTCCATTGAGTCGATGAAATCGAAATCAACCAGGATATGATTCTCATTGAATGCAGTTCCCCGATCAGTGATCCCTAAAAGTAATTTATTCTTGAGTTCATTTAAACACTCGAATTCGATGATATTTTGAGCACTTTTGAAATCACTTATATCTAGATAGTCGAAGTAAGGTGCGCGTAATTCAAAGTTTCCACAAGTTTTTGTTTTTGTTTAAACACATATGGTTGGATTCGTCGTGTTTTGCTGATCACGAATATGACCTTGTTTTATTTTTAGAAAATTTTTTTCGTGGAGAAAAATACAAAATTATGGGGACACCTAAAAAATATGAAAAATTTATCTTTTTGAAATTTAGGATAAAAATTTTTTTCTTTTCTTTTTTTCAGCTTCTTTAGGTGATATTCAGATTCTTCGTATGAAACTGCGTCTAGACATGTGTAATATTNGTATCATCATACAGAAAACCAACTCTCATTTCAATACCGAACACTTCCCAGATGAAATATTCCCATTAGAAACTAGTCATTCATCGGCGTATTTTAAAGTGGTGCTAAGTGTACGCTTTATCCCTGAATAAAATTCAGTTGACTGCTGAATGATTCTTCAAAGTCTCTAAGACACTGCTTTTCCAGGAAAATCAAAGACAACACTCCCGTAGCCAAAATGAAGTACGACTTCTGAGACCTCGATTATCTATGGTCAAACTGAATACAATCTAAATATCTTCCAAAGCATACCCCGTTTTAAGAAATTCATTTCGAGACCTTTAAAAGCTGACTTCAGATTCGGATTCCCCGACCCTGATAACCTTAAGGAAAGTTCGATGAAAAGACGGTTAAGTCTGAAACGAAGGAAAGCTCGCATAATGTTTTTTTGACCTGCCACAAACAGACAGACAAACGCATTTTTTTTCATATGACCCTCCCTACAGTCGAGGAAGTAACAATATGATTCTATTTCATATCACTGATTGAACTATTTCAGTTTCTTCATCCTATATACTGCTCGTGAACAGACATACGAGTCGAGAAAAGTATGGATAAGAAATGAATTGATTTGAAGGTTATCTAAACGACATTTTTCTGTTCGATATCATGCACAAATAGATGTAACAAATGTAGATTGCAGATGACAAGACATATTATTTCTTCTTTCTACTATTGTTCTTCTTTTGTTTTCTACTATGAGTGTATATACTGTAAAGCCTATTTCTCCCTATTATGTTCAATATCTGTTGTGTTTGCATACGTTTGACAATTCAATCGCCAATTAGATCGCTTATTACAATCAATAATATTGAAATATTATCGATGATTCTCATTATTTTTAATCAGATCGATTTAAGATTAAACAAAGAAAAATGCTTAATCACTATTCTAATTGTTGAGTATGCTCTACATTGATTATAAATGATTCATCTAGGATTCTTTAATCTGCTTTAATAACAAGTAACAAAAATAATCGATAGAACGCATAGGAAGAGTAAACCCGTATGCGTATAGGTGAAAACAAAACACGTCTATCGAAGCATATACCAACGCTGTGTCTCACACATAATTGTTTGGAAGACACAAAAATAATTCAGCTTCACGGCAGCTACTAGATGCAATAGGAATGAATAATAATGCATTTTGAAATTAGCAATTCGGAAGTAGCCTCTTCGCTTCTAATATTTGCCATGGTCTAATAGTCACATTGATTTGGATGAATAACTCTTATTTGACGTATTCTGTCGAATGATACGATTCGGGTAATTGCATAATCAATGAATATGATTACAGGAATAACAAACTGTGTGAAAAGAAATTACCAATTTCCCAGGCGTGCGTATATGATTTATTTTTGTCATTCTTAGGTAGAGATATTAGTCACAATATATAGAGTATAAACAAGTTTTCTTTAATATAACTATTGCATCAAAACAAGATAAAAATTTAAGTAGATACGACGTTGTGCGCAGTTCCTTGAAAAGAATGTTAAGTAAATGTAGTGATATAAAGTGAGGAAGTGACACAAATATCATCTGACTCGCGAAAAATAAACATCAGTAACAACTGAGACGTCGTCTATTCAAGCATAGAACACGTACGTATAACACATTTCAGTTTCAGAAAAAGCTATACACGTATTGCTGTGAACAGAGCAAGGTATGAGATATGATTTTTTTATGCTATATAAAAAATGAATTTACTGTGGTTATAGAAATGCTGAAGTTCGGTGCTTTTTTATTAGTTATACTTTCCACTTCTATACACCAGTGTGGTAGTGCTCCAACTGTCTATACCATAACTAATCAACAGTATGGTGCCATCCAAACTGGTTGGACACGTGCTCAAGTGACAAAATTAGTCGGAAGTCCAGGAAATGTTGTATCACAGGCTGGCACTGGGAGTACTAGTTTCATGATCATTGAATATACAGGAATAGGAGCTGGAGTGTCCAATGCCATAGCTGCTATTGGATTTATCGGCGGAGCTGTTGTGTCAAAATCTGAAGTCGGTTTTGATACGACGACTGCTGGTAAAATTAATATACAACAATATAATACTATACAAATTGGATGGACTCAAAGTAAGGTTTCACAGCTTCTTGGTGGTAATGGCAACATTGTCTCGCAAGCTGGTAAACCGGGTACATCATCTTACGTGGTCACTGCTCAGTATACAGGATCACAGTCATCTTTCGCCATAGTTTCATTTGTATTTATTGGTGGAATTCTTAATAGCAAATCTCAAATTGGATTAGATACTGGAATTTATACAATTACTAAGCAACAATATACTGCTATCCAAATTGGTTGGACACGTGCCCAATTGACACAATTAGTTGGCAGCTCAGGAAGTGTTGTATCGGAGGCTGGCACGGGTAGTACGAATTTTATCACGGTCGAATATACAGGAACTGGGGCTGGAGTGGCCAAGGCCATAGCTGTTATTGTATTTATCGGTGGAGCTGTTGTGGCCAAATCCGAAGCCGGTCTTGATGCGGCGATTGCTGGTAAAATTAATATACAACAATATAATACTATACAAATTGGATGGAATCAAAGTAAGGTTTTACAGCTTCTTGGTGGTAATGGCAATATTGTCTCGCAAGCTGGTAAACCGGGTACATCATCTTACGTGGTCACTGCTCAGTATACAGGATCACAGTCATCTTTCGCCATAGTTTCATTTGTATTTATTGGTGGAATTCTTAATAGCA
>CAJNYU010000624.1:32135-105675 GCA_905331475.1 Rotaria socialis | reverse complement strand
GAAGCGGGGTGGGGGGGGGGGCTGAGAGGGAGCACGAGTTTCCTTGTTACAGAAAAGAAAGGAAGCATATAAAAAACCCTTTCCGACTATTTTATTTTTTCTCTAAAATGAAATATGAAGTAATACAATTCCGTAGCGCTTGATCTAACAAATCTAACCGTGTGTGATTGTTGCCAAAAAGTCTTTAATTTGAGGTACTGCTGTTATTTTCAAGTTTGAAAATTGGTGAACCCTACTTTGGTCGGAAGTAAAAATATCGAAAGGAAAAAATTTCTTATTTTAGTTCTGTGCGTATAAAAATATTAAAATAATTTTTTCGCTTAAAAAGTTTAATTTATCGAAAAAACGTTCGGAGAAAAATTTCATTTAAAAATGCGGAATCATGCTCGATGAATAACTATTCTTCAGCCGTAAATTGGGTTTCTATGTTTCTTTTTTGCTCCAACAGTTCCTCTGATCTGATCTGAACTGTTCGGACAGATCAGATCAGCTCAGAAAATCTGTTCAGGCAGTTCTCCTGATCTGATCTGAACTGTTAAATCCGGTCAGATCAGATCGGAGGAGCTGTCGGAACAGATCTCGTGATCTGAACTGTTAAATCCGATCAGATCAGATCATGAGATGTGTGCGGATCTAATAGATCAACTAGAGGGAGGGATACAAATATCTTTTCGTTATCTACATATTAATAGTCCCTATAGCTTTTTAGGGTCTCGTTAGCCGTGGCTTCCAAATCCTGCTGCGGCCTACCTAGAGATGAGGGTTGTATCTTATAAGCACTTACTTAAAAATCGCCCTTATATCCCTGGTACTGAAAGACGACTCATATGCAGAATGAGTTGTGTCCAGCCGATCGCTAGCGTATTGAACGAATTCAGATGATTCATCAGACAAACCAATTGAAATTTGATCCAAGATAAAGGGGGTCGCGGAAGTCACATCTGTGATCACTTTTTCGAAATTTCGAAACTTGAGGGTGTGAGCGTGGGCGTGGTGGGTGGGTGGGGTGTGGGTTCTTCCTTAACTCACACACCCACACCCACACCCTAATAGAATATCGTGAGATGCCTCAGTTCGTGAGTTCCATAGTCCATGCATGGAAGCACGAACGAAAAGTTTTTTTTTCTTAAGATTTTCGCTGCAATCGAGGGAACTGTGCGGGATTGAAGGAAAGATTTGGATGGAGCCAAAACTCAGTATTGATTGCACCGGCATAAACGGCCAAAGCTGGAAATCTCGGTCTGTTCCCAGGTTCGGTGGATGCCTACACCCGAGAGACACCTACGAAATATAGTGACTACTGGAAGGTAAATCAGGACAATAGATTAAAATCGCTCTGAGGTTACTTTCTGGCCTCAGATTGATCAGTTCTTAGAACAGATATTTGCAAACCGCTCAGATCAGATCAAAAGAACTGTCAGAATAGATCTCATGATCTGATCTGATTTGTTCGAACAGTTCATATCAGATCAGGAGAACTGTCTGAGCAGATCTTCTGATCTGATCTGTTCTGTTCAAACAGATCAGATCAAATCAAGAGAACTGCCTGAACAGATCTTCTGATCGGATCTGAGATCTGTCCTACCCCTAATTTCCACATGATAAAATACAAGACATTTTCTTAAATAATTGCATTTCCACGAAGTCGAGTAACTGCCTCAAAAGCCCTGCCTTTATTCCTCCCTATTTTTACAGCCAAGAAAGGTTCGCTTCACATTTGACCTTCGAAATTACTATAAGCTCTATTACTGTTCATACATGGACAAATTCGTTGCTGGCTCATCGATATTGGATAACAAATAGATTTATTACGACACGGAGGTTGATGAATACATTCATATTCAGACTGGTTACAAGAATTGTATGATCCATTGCATTCGACTAGTTGAGAACAAATCGCCCATTTAAAGCCACAAATGCTTGGCACAGTAGTATTGGCCGTATTGAAACAAGCACATGCACGATTCTGCGAACATGAACTATTTTCAGACTCCCAGTCACATTTTTGAAGTTTACCTCGAACAATGGATATACTAAAGTAATTGAAGAAGATCATAATAACAAACCAAGAGTAACTTTTGTAAGACTTGAAAAGAAAGCTTCTCAACTGAAGCTGAATAGAAAAATAAAATTGTTTTAGAATTACCCGAGTATCATGAGCACAACACAATTTACTATTATCATTGCCATTGCTTGTGTTGAAATAAGAAAGAATATTGACGTTAGACATTTTCATAGATAATCAGTAATGAACCGGAAATAAAAACATGGTCTTTCACAAAATAGAAATTTGATATTGTTTCAATACTTTATTTTCAGAATTTTATTTTTCTCTAAAAAAATGATTAATATTATAATTTTTAAGGGGTGACTTGCAGGTCTAACGCTGACTTGGAATGGAAAGAGGAATTTTCTCAAACATATGTATGTTTTCACTATAGGTAAGCTTAGAAAATTTACCACTGCTGCCACCTTTAGATGTCAGAAAAGCAGAAAAAAATTGCTAAAGTTTTTTCGCGAAAAAAGGAGAAACAAAGCAGAAAGTGTGTTTGTTGACAAATAACTATTTTAAACATTTTAGCTTAGTGTGATAATGCGAATTTTTATCAAAGATTTTCACCTTTATTGTACAAAAACAAGAGAAAGCACTAATTAAACAAGGAAATAGAATTATCGAGTACAGATTATTTTGATGTTTGTGGGTCTATATACGACTTTCAATATCAGCTTCACTTCGATAATGTATTGGAAATACTTGATTACAAGAAATGCACGTGTTGATTGAAATGAATCAAGATTTTGTTCTTTTACAAATTTGTTGATATAGATTATTTTCTTTTGTCAAAAAAATATAAAAGGGTAAATAAATAGAGATTTACATGAATCAAATAAGTACTATGCAATATAGCGGAATGAAAACGAAAAATATACATTGGGAGTTATTCATGGCCAGCACAAAAGTGATTATTATTATAAAAGAATTAGGATAAGATAAAAATATCAGGAACTATTGATGAAAATTTATTTTAAACTTTTGGAAAATAACTGATAAGAATGGAAAGTGTTTGTTAAAACTATAAATAGTGTGATATCTAAAAAAAAGTAGAAGAGATGACAGCACTGAAATTCACATCACTAGGATATCAATTTTATGATGTGTATCTAGGCAGTTGCCTTTTAACTTTGGAGACTACTCAAGCTTCTCATTTCGTTATATGGACTGGTGTGGGCGCTTGTTTCTATTGTTTTCCAAAAATTTCCACTGATTTCAAATTTAATTTAAAACTTATGGCTTGTAAGGAAGGTCATTCAGTAGTATTTTTATATTTAAAATGTTATTTTTAATCCATCCTATTATTGGTATATTATTATGTTCAGTGACAT
Source organism: Rotaria socialis (assembly GCA_905331475.1). Classification (NCBI taxonomy): domain Eukaryota; kingdom Metazoa; phylum Rotifera; class Eurotatoria; order Philodinida; family Philodinidae; genus Rotaria; species Rotaria socialis. The sequence continues at coordinate 102,291 of CAJNYU010000624.1, read as the reverse complement.
TTCATCAACGGTCATGAAATATCTGATTCGATTTGGAATATAAATGATGAAGGCCTGAATAACTGTTTACAGCTCGAAAATCACTGAAGAGAACGGCTTCCATATCGAAACAACCTAAATAGCAAAAACAGCTTTACTGAACGAAACGACCCTATTGACTATGAGAAATAGAAATAGGAAAAGTTTTATAATTTATATAACTCGAAGTGACTTTCATATGATAATAGAAATATCCTTCAGAACAAGGACCTGAGTGCCACCGGAAAAATAAACATATCCTTCAAAGTATGGATGAAATGGATGATAGATGTAGTTGAACACATACACACACAGTTGGCAGCACTACAGATGAAGCTTGTAGCAACTTATGAAGCTGCGTTCAGCTTATTAAATGATAAATCAGGAGATTTTCTATTTCTATTTCTACTTCTCAACACAAGCGTCACTTCGAATTTATCAACGTTTTGTATGAAGTTCACCATATAATCGAATTAGAGAGCTATTTTCAACAATGTGGACTTCATCAAACTATTTATTTGTATAAAGACATGTGAGATAAAATAACAAGAGAATTTTAACATCCCATTCATATTTCGATAGTGAAATGCACAAATGAGAATCCAAAAAAGGATAAATAGTGATCTAATCGGAAACAAAAAGAAAAAACTTTTACTTTTTAAGTACAATAACTGTAATGCATGTATGTGTATGAGTTTTCTAAAAGTATATCTTAAATCAGATATCACTCCAAAATTTATAGCTGTAAGAAATCTTTACTAATAATTTAGTAGGTATAGGGAAAATTCTACTGAAAGATTCTTACTAAATAAACGTTATAGAGAAAAGAATAGGAAATTTCATAAGGATTCTGTTTGAGTGATTCTATGGAATGAATTTTCAATTGATAGAGAAAAGTCAAAAACGTTGTATGAAATTCAAAATATCTAGAAGTGTCACATGTTGTCATGTGCAAATATGTTCCCCTCATTGTAAAGCATATTTTTTTCATACGCATCACAAAAAAAGATTAATTTTTTCTTTTAATTTTTCTTCTACTAAAAGTAGAGTTCATCTTTCTAGTTGTCGATGCGAATAAGGATCAATATTTTAACAATCTAGTAGTTATCGTGAAAATTCATCACTATAACGTAAGACAAGGCAATAGGAAAGTCTTGAAACACCTGTAATTTGTTTTATCTGAGTATTTCAGTGGAATATTGCCTGAGTTTCCATCGGTGAGATTAGTGAATCAAAAAAAAATGATTGATGACAAAGATATAGCTATGTCGTGAAGGCAAAAGAGAGAAAAAAAATAGTTCTTTCTGTAACTTCAATTCAATCAAAATCAACATTCTGCACAAGTGACTATTATAATCTTGTAGATTTATTTCTCGTAACTTTATTCAAGAATTTCGAAAAAGAAAAGTTTCTTTTGAACAGACTCTTATCTCAAGCTCATTAACATATTCATAGAGAACGATGTCGATTGAACAATTGGTTACCTACTAAAAAACGCAACAGAGCTGTTTCTAGATTCATGTTTTTTGGAATGGCACTCTTAGTAAAGGAGCTGATATAAGTAACAGCCCGTTTCATTAAGTCATGAGATGCCTAATTCGAATTCGAATATAAATGAAGCTTCAACTGCATAAAGTTACTTCGAAAATAAATAAAAATTCAACCAGCACTTCCATTCAAGAACAGGAAAATAGGAAAACTAGGACAACGTTTTGTTCGAATTCGAATTTCGAATTATAATTGTCATATACACTTTCCTATGAGAATAGGAAAATAGGACAACTTTTTTTTCTTGAGGGTGAGGGTGTGGGTGCGCGTCTTGGTTATATACCTTCACACCCCACACCTCGATTAGTATCCAAAAACGCTATAGAAAAATATAGTGTTTAAACGCGTGTTTGAAATATTTTGTCTGCTTGGGTACCTCCTACTTCTGTCGGATGGAGGTATTTTTCGTTGACCGGTAATTTCTCTATGAAAACCTGAAAGTTGAAAAACGAACAACATTTCGTTGGAAAGAGGAGAATCAGAGATTAACTATATATAACAATATTTTTGATCGGATGTAAGATAGTCGCACACCAGTTGAAACTTACAGCGTAAACATTTTCCCGACAGAATTAGGAAAATGGACTGTACTCAACACAACATACGAGTTTGCCTTCCACCTGTTTATAATTGCTTAATCGTCAGTGTAACGATAAATGCGGAGAGCGCCTAAATTCCACGTGGGAGTGTAACGCTCCCGTTCGAGTGTGGTCTGTGCATGGTATTTGGCCTTAAGATGCCATTTCTTCTCATCACATATATTGCCTTTATCTTTCTGTCCTTGATATTTGTCTTTATCTCTCATTCTCCTTCGTTCTCTCAAATGGTTGAGTATTTAAGCGTGTGCTTTATATGTAATCGAGGCGATTTTATGATTTGAAGAGTGAAATAAAGTGTAATACCATCAGCACAAGCTTCTCTTCTATCTAAAATCGTTACAATCAGGCAGTTGCATTCATCGAGAATTTTGCATTCAAGATTTATTGCTTTCGCGCTTTTTAATATCCGATCTAATTATTATCTCTTATTTAGTATTTTTATGTCAGGAGAGACATCTCCTGACATAACATACTCCACTCTGTTCTGTTCAGGGATTGGATATTGCTCTTATTTTTATTTTTTTTTCGTTTGTTTCTTATCTTTTTATTTTTATTTTTTTTTCGTTTGTTTCTTATCTTTTTATTTTTATTTTTTTTTCGTTTGTTTTTTGAGATTCATTCTTTCTTCAGTTGTTGCTTTTTCGCTTTAAGTAAGGGAGGGCTCGGAAGAAGAAAAAAAGAAGATCACAACAAGTATCATTCAGTGCATTGTTTTAGATTTCAACTAAGTGTCATCATCTACGTTTGATATGGACCAAGCCGCCTTCTCTGGTGTTTTAGGACTAGTTGACCGCCTTCCTGCAGCAGATAAGCGAAGATTGGCTGCTTTTGATAGCAATACAGAACGTTACATGTTCCTTTCGGGGCATGCAAATTCTACAGAGCTTGAATGTCTTCGTAAAGTACGTGCTAATTCACATCTCTATGAACAAGCGTTCATGGACCATTATGGCAGTGGTGACAATGTTTGCTGCAAAATGGGTTAATTTCAATGCGAACCGCGCTCGTGTTTTACTTGTAGCATTACAAACTGTATTTCCAATTCTTTTATGACTACACTTTGCTATTTCTCACGCTTCATTTTCCATGTTTTCTCACGGATGTCACGCTTATATGTAGCTACACTCTAAAAAAATAGGTCCTATCCGGAACTTGAAAAGTTTCGCATTTTTTCACAGAACGATTTTAGGTTCATATCAGAGGTCCCTTTATTCGAATTGATACACTAACTAGCGAGAGAGAAGAGAGAGCATTATATAGGAAAGAATAAAGCAGCAAGGAATGCGACTCGCATAAACAAATATCGATAAGAACGCAATGACTCAAGGAATAATAACATATGACTGTAACAGTTCAGTAAAGCTAAAATAGTTTTGTAATTATTCTACACAACCATTTTAGGTATAGCACTTTTGGGATAGTTACGAAGTTTGCCAACGGAACCTTCTGAGGTTGTGAAAAAATCTCCAGAGGTTTCGTACACATTCCGCGAAACTCTGGATAATTCCGTGTATGATTAGTAGGTTCCGTAGACTTTTCACAAAATCATACATGGTTTCGAAGTTAATCTTAAAGTTTCGTAAGTTTCATACGAAACCTGGGTGTGGGTGTGGGAGTAGATAAGCAAGGCACACACCCACACCCTTTTCCTATTTTCCTATTCTAATAGGAAAGTATAGAAGAAAGTTATTCTTTTTCTTTGAATGGATCGGAGCTGATGAAAATGTTGGAAAATTTCGCTTATATTCAAACTCGAATTAGGCAGCTACTCAATTGGTGATTTCTACAAATTGCGAAGCAGCAAATTCATTCCAGTTTTCTGTTTTTAAAAGTCGTTGGATTTTTACTACAAATCTCGATACAGCTTCATTGGATTGATCGAATGATGCTGTTGAAACAAATTGCAATGTTAGTGGAACAGGATTTTTAACAGCATCTAATAGGAAAAAAAATTAATTTTAGCTTCTATTCATATTGCAAAACATTCAGCAACAAACTTTCATCGACTGAAACAGATCCACTTGGTTGTAATTTTAATTTTTGTTTGATAGAAATAAGTTTCGATGAAATTTCATGATCATCATCGTCTTGATTTTTCTGAGTTGATTTTCGAGTGTCATCTGCGCCCATTTCGATTGTTTTACGTTTAACAAATTGAATTTTCTTATCGTGAATTTCTGTTTGACATATATAACGAGTTTTACCCGTAAAAACTTCTTGCATCTAAGAAATAATTGTAACTTCTAAAAGATTTACTCTTTCACTCAAAACTTACAAGAAGTTCAAATAATGAAGTTAGAATGGGACTTGAACTTGAGGGTGTGGGTGTGGGTGTTGATCTTATTTTAATCGCCACCCACACCATCAATATACTCTGTTGATTGTTTTGAACTTATTTCTCGAAGAAAGATATGTGGGACCACATTTTCTCGGTCCCGACCAGGGTTGCCACCTCTTCCGCTTTTTCATATAAAAGACTTTCGTTGTTTAATTGAAAACTTAACCATGCAAGAAACTAGATAACGTGATGTTAGACGAAAATTTCTTGGAAAATAATTTTCTAACGTATAATTCTATACAATTCTTGAAAAATTTTCGCTTCACATGATAGATTTTCCAATAAATTTTTCTAGTGAAACACATTTTGTGTTCATTTTGGCCTCCACTATGAAATACATTCACCTGGATTTGAAATGCCAATGAAGAAAAGAAAATTTCTTTCAAGTTCTTATTCATTTGTTAATATAATAGATGAAAGCATAGCCACATTCGACAGCTGAATGTAAAGAACAACATTATCCTCTTAGACTTGTAAAAAGCGAGCTTTATTTTTTGGATTGTACGTTTTTCGGGCCAATGTTTTAATTTGTGCCAAAAAGGAGTCGCATTCGGCGGCTATATGTGGAAAGGAATATATATTTTTTGTTCTATTACTCTGAAAAATGAGTTTCAGTTTTTTCGATTGCATCTTTTCGCATAAACTTTTAAAGTGCTGTGCCAAAAAAGAGCCGCCTTCGGTGGTATATTCTCTGCGAAAAATAGTGAACTGACAGTCGCAATACGGCCATTTCACTATCACAAAACGAACATTTTTTGGGACGATACAAACATTTTCCCTGTATGGCACTTTTAGAAAAGATGAGTAGAAAAAGAATTGACAGAAAAAATATATTTATTTTTGGACCGGAAATCGTTTATCTTTTCTTCTTGGAGTTTCAGGCCAGGTACGCCCTGATATTTTTTATGAGTTGTCTATTATGTTGTGGAACTGCGAACAAAGTAGTACTATGAGCAATAAAACAAGGTTACTTAAACTCTTGGAAATGTGAAAGGTCAGCAAAAAGCAGCTTTCCGTTTTTTCTATTTTTGTTTCCGCTATTTTCCGTTATTTCCCGCTCTTTTTGATCAAACTTTCCGCTTTTCTGACCTGATGAGGTGGCAACCCTGGTCCCTACACTTGTTTTGAATATCTAATTACGATTACATCGCACAGTATAAAACGATGTACTCAATTTCGAAACATATAACAAAACACATTCAAAATTCTTTATAATAGATAAGCATTGTTATCAGAACTGACTCATATTTATTTATAGAAAATCGAATTTCTACAAAGCAAATGTCATATTGTATCTGTAGCATTAGCTTTAATAAATGGATTATAATACGTTAAATAGCCTTGAAGAAATTTTGATACTGTATTCAATTGTAAAATATCATTAGGAAATGTTCGAATATAGTTTTTAATTTTAATTCGACAGAGCGTTTTTAATGTTAATGTTTGCATTCTTAATTCAATTAATCTTGTTTTTATTCGTACCATATGGACAAGTGAATGTTCTGTATCGACCAGCATTTGTTGATCATATTCATTTGCCAATGATGATAAGAAATTTAGTTTATCCGATCGAAATATTAATTTACCTAATGGAATTTCACCATTTTCAATCATCGATATTAAATAACGTTCAAGACGTTGTTTAGTTGCTAGTTTTCCTATCAGACTTGGATTAGGTTTTTCACATTCCCGTAAAACATCATAGAAAAGAAATATACACCATGCTAATGGACTTATCGATGAATCAAATAGATCTCTTAGACGATATTTAAATAGAAATTCTTTACACGATAATATGTTAGCTAATTTATATTGTTTTCTTCCCACTAAATTCGGTTCACGCATACCATATCGTGTTAACTTACTTTCTTTACGAGATAATAATACATGTAAACGACGCATATGCGCAGTATTTGCTTGTTCATAGGCTGCTAAATAAATTAGATCAAGTGGTGTACCACCGGCTTGATTCGGAATGTTTAAACACGAATCTGGTGTATGTTCAACAATGAAATCAAAAACAGAGTCACTTACTGATGCTTGACATGTATAATGCAAACATGTTTGACCTTGATTGTCTTTTAGATCAAAACGTGCACCATTTTTTATAAGTACATCGAGCATTGATATTGAATAATGTTTATTGATTAAGATTGAAAGCGCAGATTGATTATTATATTTCGTTAAACGTTCATTGATATCAAAACCATATTGACACATTAATTCAAGTTCTTTCATATGAATTGGTTCATAGAAATGAAGATCTAAGAAATAGATTAGATATAAAAAGGGAGTTTTGTTTTTTTCTTACTGAGCGTAGCTCCCATTTCAACAAGTTTCTCAAGTATAGTTTGTGTTTGTGCACATACACTAATATGTATATGTTTGCCAGTAATTAATAAATACTGTGGTTTTAAATTACGTTTTAAGCGATTGAATAACTGTCGACAGTCACCTGATTGTAAACTTCGTAACAATAGTCGATCTAAACCTGGATAAAGTTCATCGACATTTTTCGCATTAATTGTTCGGCCATCAATGCGAAATTTTAACAATTGTTCTATCAGTTGATCTGGTAACGATGAATTATTCGATATTGGTTTAGTAGATCGACTATGCCGTGACGATTGAGATGGTTTGGTAAAAACACTTGATATAGATGTATTTTCCGATGTCATTGTTGGTAAATCGAAAAATAACAATTATGTACAGGCAAATGGTTGATCTTAGTCTACAGAAAATGTTTTCTCCCTGTTTTGTAAATACGCAGTTTCACTAACAAGTCATAGAAAGAAAAAAGAATGTTTTGTATTCAAGCATACATCGTTGTGAAAGAAAAAGAAACTGTCGCATTTTTTCCCACTAATGTCTCTATATTTGTATTTTCAAGTGTTAAACGTTTGACTTGTAAACGTCAACTTTATTATAGAAGCCATTGCCGGGTACTTACAAATTTATGACCGTAAGAGTAACACAATTATCTTGATGTAGTCTATTTTTCTTCTAGCAATGAATAAGAAACGTGCAGCAAAAGAACGTTCTTATTGGAGTTTCAAATGAATGCTTTTTGTCACTAAAAATGTGTAAGACCTCAGGGCATTTTTACATACAACGAAGGAGTCATGACGTATTTTTTAATCAATTCTTTTTTGATTTCTTAAAAAGAGAATATTTTTATTATGATACTTTACTGACCAATGGATAGACTTTATAAAATCTAAATCCTTTTACACTTTGTCATCCAGCAGCGTAGATATTTGAAAAACCAGAAAAATGCATATTTTCGTGAATAGGAATTATTTGACTGAAGTTAACATTGCTCTTGAAGAAAGTCATCTATTGATTCGGCATAAATCCCATGAGATTTTAAAGTTTCTCAATTTCCGATTAGACGCCTTCCTCTTCGTGAAAGATTTCGATGGTAGCAATTTCTCATCCCACTCTCATCATATTTATCGTTGAATATTCTTATAAACATTTATTTAAAGATTTTTTAATAATTGAAGTTTGTTCGTATAATTTAATAAATAACGATTAAGAAATATGTACGCGCATGTGTTATAATATAACATCGAACGATGAAGGAATGAATGACGGGGAGAAGAAACAGGTATGATACTGACTCATGCCACTTAACACCGAACAAAGAGAGAAATCGATATAAGAAAAGAAAAAAACATTAAACAAATGCGAATACAACATACACCAAATTGCAGAGACTCCATTCCGATAAGTTAGTTTTTAATGTCATGAAAAGTTAAAGGAACAAATATACGTTTACATTCAAAAAAAATCATGCATGAGTTTTTTTTTTATCGATGGATGTACGCTTTCGTGCGCAAGGATATGAACAAACAACAATTAAATAAATGCTCAAGACATCATGCACGACAGATAGAATAATTATAGTTGTAGTGCACAGTTAGTGAAGAAGGACACAGAAGAAAAAAATATAGATGAGACAAAAAAATGAACTATGCGTATGGGTATGCTTGAATTCTTTCGATTAGTTGCAACCTGGTTGATTTTTTGTTGTCATAATTAACGCAACGATTAATCCGTAAAGACCAAGTACTTCAGCGAAAATTAAAATTAAAATCATTCCAACGTATAATCTAAACAAAAATAAAAGAATAAATATTTATCTCAGCTGATGTTTCTTATCTTGATATTTACATTTTATGTTTTTAAAAAACATGAAACATAAAAAGACTAGTATACTAACCGTGGTTGTTGAGCTGTTCCTCGTACACCTGCATCACCAACAATGCCAACGGCGAATCCAGCTGCTAATCCACTTAATCCAACTGATAAACCAGCTCCTAATTGAAGAAAAGCTCTAGAAAAAGAAAAGAAATTTAATTATTAAATAAGAATTGTTCTTCTCTCTCTCACTTATAAAGACCGTAGTTATCTGCAGCAATGTTGTTAGCGATGAGTACAGCTACGACAAGACCATAAATAGCAATAATACCAGCCATGACTACGGGAATGACACTTTTCATGATAAATTCAGGTCTCATGACAGCCATAGCTGAAATACCACAACCAGATTTAGCCGTACCATAAGCGGCACCCATTGCTTAAAGTAAAAGTACGATGAATTTTATTTTCAACAATTCAAATATCAACATACCACTAAATACAACAGCTGCAGTTGCGCCCATCGCGCCAAAAAAGGCTGAATATGCGGGACACTTTTCAGTTACAGGCGATGACATGATGATGATGAATGTATAAAGATACCTAGAGATTTAAGTTAGCAATTGAGAGAGTTAATAATCTAAAATGAAGATACAGCATTGTTGTCCGTTACGTAATAAATAAAACAAGACAAATTGCTCACGGTAATATTTTCTATTTGAATCATATGATAGTGGTACACTCACGGGAGAGACCACCTTTAAATGTGTTTGAATGCAAAGAATACATGTCGTTCTTCTTCTTTAGTTACTGATGACGAAAGATAAATAGCATATTCACTAATGAAACAGCATTTTATTCCTTATCAATTTTATGCCTCTTTGTCGGATCTTTCTTTTTAATAATAAAAAACCCTTGCTCCGTGTTTATTTTGACATCGAAATTAGAAAACAAAAGGGCCAAGACATAATCATAAAGTAGTTTAACGAATAACAAACAGTAAATAGGAAATGAAGGAGTCTATCGGTTTCTCTTCTATGTCATCCATTGTTCAATGATTTAATGACTCTCACCAATTATGCCGGAAATTCTCAGTCTTAACTGTTATAGAAAAATAATAATTTACAAAACATAAAAACAGTGAAGAAAGATTCAAACTTACAATCTTACCTAAATCAGAACGTAATCTTTTAACAGATCAAAAGGGAGGACGGAAGAAAGCATTTGATTGGTCGAAACAATAGACCTTTCCCTGCAAAGCGTAAATTGGAAGAATTTTTCTTTGTAACTGTTTGTGGAAAATAAAAAAATATTTTGAGATTTTTAAGTATTCAAGAATGATGTTTTCTAAATCAAAGAGTTGATTCATTTCTGAAGTTTGCCCAAATTTATTTTCTATTAGATACAAAGAAATATCACCTCGGGTGCGATTGTAAAATCAAAGATAATGCCATTTTTCATTAAGATTAAATACTGGTTTTACATAGATCAAGTGAAGTCATGTCACTCGGTTATAAACATATTGGAAGCCATGATTTGCTTTCGTTCAAATAATATGAAAATTATGACTCTCATTTTATTTGATTCTCCAGTCAAGGTCTTCACTGTGTTCATCACTTTATTTGCTCAAGGTTTTTTTATCGGCATAAAACGTCACCTTATTGTCAATATGCAGTTATAGTTGAGCAAACTGCACTCAACCTTATCACTGTTTGATTGTCAGGTTTCTATCAAAAGATCCGTGTTATATCATCATTTCTATCTATGAGTTTAGTATGAAATAGAAAGCAAAAGAGTGTCTTCTCGCGATGCTTTTTTTTCTTTTGATTTGAGTACGTAATAATGAAATGAAAATAGCAAATGTTTTGATGAAAGTATTAGGTTACCATGGAAACCATTACTTGTCTGAGATGAAAAAGAAAATGAAGATTTGGTTTCATTTTCTGTACGATGTCGAAAGCAACGTTTGGACCCTATAGTGAAAAACTCCGTCAAGCAACGCAACGTCGTATTTATGGAATAAAGTATACTATTTTATTCGATTGTTGAATTTGAAAAGCGAAAACCAAATCTTTCTTTACAGATCGTCTTTAGTGAATAATACGAATTTAAAAATCGGCGATCATGCGCCAAATTTTAGCCTTTACAATACAGCTAACGAACAAGTATCATTGTATGATTTTACTAAGAAATCCAATGTAGTTCTGTTATTTTTTCCATTGGCTTTTTCTGATGTATGCGCAGAGGAATTATGCTTCATTCGTGATAATATGGATAAATATAATCAATTGAATGCTCTTGCTATTGGTATATCCGTTGATTCAATGTTTGCTTTAAATAAATTTAAAGAAGAAAAACAATTACAATTTGATTTATTATCGGATTTTAATAAAGATGTTGCTCGAAAGTTTGGTGTACTCTATGACGAATTTCCATTGTTCAACATGAAAGGTGTTACTAAACGTGCAGCATTTGTTATTGATCAAAAGGAAACTATTCGATACATGGAGATATTGGATGATCCTGGGAAAATGCCTGATTTCGAAGCGATTGAACAAATACTTAATGCATGTAGTGCAGAGTAGATTTAATTCGTCGAAAAGAACATTTCTCTTATATAAATTGAAAATATAACAGAGAACTTCATAAATCTCTTTTAAAATGGTTCGATATAGAGATTTCGACGGCTAGAGAAAGCTTTGTAATTATCAATGTTCTGTTTGAATACTGGTTAGTTTTTGTTTTCGATAGATCAGCTTTCGATGCTCTAGAATTGTTTATGTAAAAATACAATTCTATTCAACATTACACAAAGTGAGGCGTTCTCGTTGGTCGTGGTACATGAATTGCTAAATTTACGTTGTCTTTTTTTTATTTTCTAGAAACGACTTCGCAATCTGTCACTTCTAAAGATAAGAAACATGAGTTATTGACAGTTGCGTTTTATAAATAGTTCGTCAAATCAGATTCAACGCCGATACCATTCTATTGGATTGATCTAATGAGGTTTCAGTCTTCGTTATTGGCCCGTTTCTTTTCAAGTAGCTCTAGGAGTACCTGTATGTGTTACCAATAAATTGTTCCTTGCATTTACTGTTGGTTCTAATGTACATAGTTTCAAACCGATTGGATTCATCGAGGCAAAAACAAAATAAGCGTTGTATACTCAAGCAAATTTAATTAGATTCAATAATTCACTAATTCCTTCAAATTAATATCAAAGAAAAGTTAAAACAACTATTTCTTCTTTGGTGGACGCACTTTTCTATCTGATTTTCTCGATCTAACTCAGGCCGAATCATATCAATAGGAGTATAAAATATGCACGATTACGATGAATTTGTCGATTTTATCGAGCACATAAGTCACTGAACCATTCTTGTATTTTAAATATTCAGAATCGAATGAATGTGTTAATTCAAGTTAAACCACTGCTCGCTTCTAATCTAAATGCATCCGGGGTAAATGACAGTTTTTACTAGAGGTAAATATAGATATACTACTTAAAGCAAGGAAAAACAAAAGCAGTTCGTTTTGCTGGTTGCATAAAAGTCTCATGAATAAACGAGAACTCATTTGATTTGAATCGCTCATCTATGATATCACCAACAAACTAATAATCATGCTTTGAAGAGTTGCGCTTTTTCAGAACAATCTGTTGTATTTCCATTGAAAAATAACTCATTTGGCGTTTTCATAATGTCATGAGTTATTAATAGAACTATGATTTTGTTTTGCCGAGTCAAATGTAGTCGTTCGTATTTTCAACTGCGTAGAAAGGAAGAACAAACTGCTACATTTATATCATATTTTTATATTTCATTGTATGAAAAACATTTTTCGATGCTGTTTTCAATTAACGTTTATTATTCAAAAATACAAACAATTTAGTCTGACAAACAAATATTCGGTAGAATTTCTCTATGTATTTGCAAGTAAAATATATTAATTCGGGTTTAACCAACAAGCCCAGTTCGCCATAAACCAGTATTAACCCGAGTATTTTTTGTTCCGGTGAAAACTTTTTCTACTGCTCGCTTTCGTCCGATTAATGATTCCATGGGTCGCCGATTCAATGAAGCCCATTTAAAGTAAGCGTCGTCATCTGAATCCCAAGAATTACGTGCCTGTAGTTTGGTTTCTTGTATATTTTCCATCGAATCTGAGTCATCATTTGATGATAATGGTGGTGTTATTGTTGAAGTTAAATCTTGAAAAAACTGTAGGTTTAACAATGTTTGTTCTTCATCTTGACTCTCCGATTGGCGAATTATATTGTACAGGCGACTTTTATAATTAGAATTCGAAAAAACTAAAAGAGAAAAAGAAAAATTGAATAAATAAAATTTACATTGAATCTTAATTTTGTTGTTTGTTACTCACCACTATTAATGAAAGATAAAAGGATACATAGGAAATAAAATATAATCATTGACTTCATCAGGATTGGTTAGTATTGAGATATGGAAAAAAATTATTTTGTATTAAACTCCTAAATATGAGAAAATGTTAGATTATTTATAAGAAATACTCGTTTGACATATGGTAGAAATGACGTACATTCATATGAATTATCTTTCAAAAAAAAAATACGTCAATCGCTGTGAATAATATGTGGTAATATACGCATGTCCTTGTAGATACATGAACAGAAGGTAAGAGGAAAATCGACTCTTAAGTGTTTAGTTCCTGTTAATTAATGTAAGAAGAATAGATTAAAAACAGGTTATCTTAAAGCCCTAAAATAGATATAGTTCTATCGTGTACGTTTAATGTACTGATAAGTGAAAATTCTCTATCGATGGATGTAAAAGCTCATTTAACTATCGATAATAAAGAACTCTAACCAAATATATTTTTTGTTCTCGCCATATTTTTCTTATATTTTACGTCATTGCGCATACGTAAAACGGACATATGTTCTAACGATTTCTCTTCCTCCTAATCATATATATTATATGTTCACAATCTTGTACTATCTAAACAACCAAATATGTTTGTGCGAAGTCAACTAACCGCCCTAAAACGTCATTGTCTCGTATGTGTACATGGATACTGACAACAAAATCCTTCTATTTTTCATAGTGGGCGTAGCCATAGTATGTTCAACAACAATGCTTTTCAGTTAGAAAGATTGCCGTTAATCTTGCTTTCTGATCCTATGTAGGGTTGTAGGTAACTCCTAGAGGATGTGATGGCTTTTCTTCGAATCTTAGAATAGTATACTCCAATTCATTAAATTAGAACTAGGGTTCATGCTATCATAATGGTGAATTAAGGACACTAGTTAAAGCATCCTCTGACTTTTCTGCATTGAAATGCTTCAGAATTTGGTTCGTGCGCTTCTGTCAGAATTTCACTACTGCATTTTAGAACGATCTTCGTACAATCAGTACTGTTTCTTTGTTATAGAAAAACAAACGATTTGAATCATTGCCAGTGGATATTGACCTCCTGCCTCCCTGTCCTTGTGTGCTATGATTGGCCAGCGCAATGTTTTCAAAAAATAAAAACAACTTTCTAAATTGTACAAAAAAAGAAACAAATTGACTTCTATTTATTAATAGTGTGATTAATATAGATGTTCTAGGACATTCTAAAGTTCTAAAATCATGATTATGCAGAAAAGGAACAAAATGGATTTTTAGCGATAAGAAAGAAAACAAATCCAGATAGATTGTGATTCTTTCTTATTTTTATTACTTGAGTGGCATAAAGTGCTTCGGCAGCATCCTAAAATTAATGATTTTAGCATTGCATTGCCGTTGACGTGATTCAACAGTTCCGCTGTATACTTAACTTTCTTTTATCTACTGACTAAACCATCTAGTAGAATTCGGCTTGTTTAAACATAATGCTGTGACATTTTGGCAAATTATTTTGCAATTATCTCGAAAGACATAAGAGCTAACAAGGTCGTTCAAACATCATTCTGCGCAGCTCATCATAATCTATTTATGTTGCAAAAATGACTTAGTTTTACTGATCTCTCGCGTTTCTAGAAAGGTTTTATCGTCGCCTAACACTGTGACAGAAAAGGACCCTTTTTCTCTAGGGCTGCTCATAAAACTCTAGTTTTTTGTCAATTTATTTCTTCAAATTAAATGCCTATGGTACCAGTTTTGTTGAGAATTGAATGGGCTTTCAAGCAGTAAAAAGTACTCTTTCTAAACTATTTTCGCTCAGATAAAAGATGCAAAAAACAAACGTAACGTCGTGGCGCGTTTTTTTGTCGACCAAATTTGCAGCACTTCGCATGCGGAAAAATATTTAATGTTTATATATATTGATCACTGCCGCACATATATCCTTCTGTAAAATAAATCAAGTTGCTACATTGAAATAGAAGCTCAATAATTGTACGATAAGTTAGAAACTGTATAGGAACTTATGAGTTGTTCAGAGGAATGAGAGTAAAACCTAAACAGGCCATTTTGTAGAGAATCAAAATCTGCATCGAACGGTATATTAGTCTGCATTTTTGTTTTAAATTTCTTGGTTAGAAAATTGAAAATACGATTTTTTTAAGAAAGAAAGTCCAAATTCATAATCAGCGTAAAAACTGTACCAGAAAACACGCTTAGATGTGTCCATATCGAAAATTTTTTTTTTTAACTTGACCAGCGAAGTAGCGCGTTACGTGGACAAGTCGAATTAACTTCTGTATAAGAGAATATTTGATAATCAAAGAATACATAAATAATAGCGAACTTAGTTACAAAGCAAGTCGCTGTAATAAAAATGTCTGTACTCTATTTATTTTAATACAATATTATTCGTTTATTACTGTTTAAGAATAGAAATTAATTGCACTATTCTAATCGATTTAACAAAATGTGTAATGTAATTAATCTTTAGTAGATAATGGTTGCCAGCTTCTGTAACGGTAGCATTCACTCGTTGCTAACGTCTGCCATGGCAAAAATATACAATACAGTCGTAACTATAGCCTATAGTAGTAAAATAACAGATTTTGAAGACTAATTATTATGATATCTGATTAGCGAAACTAGAATTTAATTACTGATATGAGTAGTGATCAAACAGTGGCAAACGATCCGTACTAAAATTTGATCTCATAAGCGCACCTGTGTACTACTTTTTCATGTTTTATGTCTGTAATGGGAAGGGGAGGGGCACAGGAAACTAATACTATGCTCTATTATATACTCATTCTGATTTGTGCTAGTCTTGGAAAATAGTTTTATAAAACTATATCTATGATGCTGTAAAATTTACTAGCTTTATTGAATAACGAAGTGACACTTGTTGCGAATCATAAATGTAAAAAAGTTGTTATTGTCGCTTCAGATCCTTACATGAAGAAGCGACAAGATCTGAAAATTAAAAAAATCGATCATTTCGCAGAACTTCCAGCTGGAAATTTCTTTGTGCTTCGGCTACAATTTCATTTTCAAATTGTCAATCTATTTTTTCAATAACTTGTGTTATTCTTGTCACACAGAGAAAGTTTACATCAATGGTATGCCACGTTTTTTTTGTAATAAATTTTTATTTTAACTTGTTGGAATAACAAATCTAATTTTAATTATCAATCAGAAATATGACGTGACTTTTTAAAATGAATGCTTCTGACTGACTCTGTTGCTATTTCTTTTTTTGTTTATCACAGAAGAGCTAAGGGAAAGTGGCCTCCTCTTCTGCTCACTGGAAACTTTTATCAAGCGATTACAATGGCAACTGACACTCTAATAGGGTGTGGGTGTGCGTGTGTGTCTTGCTTATATACCCCCACCCCCAACCCCACATCCAAAACTACTAGATGAGAGAAACTTTTGCATAGAATTAAAGAAACATCTATCATAATATTGTTTTGGCACCAGCTTGCTCCATATTTTATAATCAAAAAGTGTATACACCAATATTGCGTTTACAGCATTATAAATCAAATTTCAAGACCAGCAAGATTCAATCATTTATTATCTATAAAAGGGAAACTTTGAAATCAAACAATAGAATTCATAATTCATTAAGAAGTTCGGTTTTAGGACAAATTTTTATTTGCTGAGGATCCTTACACATAAATTTGTATTTGTTGAAAGTTGAGGGTACGACAAGTATGTACTTTTTCTTGAGACATAATGTCTACATTTATAAGACTTTGGTTTTTAGTCGAGTCTGTTTGCTACTGATAGAGCTACACAAATATCATCAGTTAAAAACGTCAAGCTGTCACATATGGATCAAAATAGGAATTGCTTTGAATATATAAAATCGATTTTCGAAAGCAATCTAATACGAAAATAATTATTTCATTCTTTTGTTTGATCGATCTCATATCCAATTCTATTTTCTGGCAACTAATCATAAAACAGAATAATTTTCTTCTCTACTCATTCTCTATTGTTAACAATAAATTTTGTTGAGCATCTCCAGAACTAAATTTCTCTTCTATTTCTGATCAGTATAAAATTCATTTCCTTCATGAATTCATGCACTGTAATGACGACTGTCAAAACTAATTGTTAATTTTTTTCTAACTGAATTATTCAAGTTGCAAAAATAAAATACACAACAAAATAATTTCATTATAATTCCAATTTTTGTAAATGGTAAAGTTCCTCTTTTACTGTTTTTTATGTTGGCTCCAATTTGTATCCTATGTAAAAGCACCTCGTTTTATGGGTCGATTGATGTCATGGCAAACTGTCTCACCAAACTTAGCTAATAGCAGTACAGTTACTATTCAATTAACACAAACATACGCATGGGTAAATAGTCTGGCTCCATGTCAAATAGCGACTGGTCGTCCTACTGACACACTTTTTTTGTCCGTTTGGCTGTAATTTCAGTGTAACGAGTATTAGCGTTGTTGGTACTTGGGTTTATTATGATTTTGGATCAGATATCACTATCTCTCAAAGTATAAAGTCCATTACATATCAATTAGGTGCGCAACTAGTACTGGCTTATCGAAGTACAAATCTGATACCACTAGTTTCTGGCCTAAAAGCATGGAGTATAATAGCTTATATAAATTTAGCAGTACGCAATGATAGTGGACAAATATGTCTTCAGTAATCGTTGTACCTCTCAATACACAACAACGACTTCGTATTCCAATGCTACAGTTGTAGTTGCTTCAACTATAACGTATGAATGTGGTGGTGCCTGTCAAGATTTGCCCGGAGCTCAACTCTATTCAACATCCAATATCAATAATAATTGTACGCTCGCATTCAGTACAACTGCTGTTGGTTATTATGGTATTGCGATATAAATTGAGGATTTTATGCCTTCAACACCGAATGGTACAGCGTTAAGTTCTATTCCATTACTATTTCTCATACGTGGTCTAAATCTGTCATGCAACATACCAACTATCTCTGCAGAATCAATCAACGATGCTACATATTCTGTAGATATTGTCGCACAATCGGATTGCAAACGATACCACGATTGCTTGGTTTCTAGCCATTGTTTCATCGATGGTGGAATATAGTGCATGCCTTTTCTCAATAGCATTTACATGGATACCTTCTATTGATCAAATTGGTACAAAGCATTTGTACTGTACGATCGCAGTGGATAGCAAGAATGTACAATCAACTTAATATTGCTTAAACTTTATTGTTTTGATCAGTTGGTTTATTTCATAATTGCTAAAAAAACTCTTTTTAATTTTATCGTTGACTTCGTGCTACAGTAGTTAGTCAAGATTCAGCAGATTATTTTCCAATACTTGCGCTTATTTTGGGCATCGGTATTCCATTATGTCTTATGCTAAATATATTGAGTTGTTCGTGTTTACCGCAATGGCTTGATCAAACATTTTTGTATGTTAATTATATTATTTTTGTTTTGAAAGAAATATAAAATTTATTTTCAGAGGTAAACTACGACGAAAATGTTTTTACGTGATGATGACGAAGAAGAAAATCAATCTCCTCTACGTACAAGTGAACCTGATAATCAAATAGTAAATAAAAGCTCAAAACTTTATCGTGAACAATATGCACAACTAGATGAACCATCGAGAACAAGTGTTCATTCAAGTTCACTATTCGAATTAAAATCTCTGGCAACGACAGCAACCAGATATTTATCTCCCAGTTTGGCTAGCACAACACCGATTGAATTCGAGCCTATTTTAGACAGAATATCAACGAATGATTGTATACATAATTGAATTAAATGAAGGAGTTGATGCTGATAACCGATCCTTTCATTTTCTTTTCTCCGGTGGTTATTTAACTCTTAGAAAGGAATTGTAACAACTTCTTCAGGCGTTTTTTTTTCCGGTTCACGCGTAAAATTTTCGTCCCAAAAGAGAGAAACAAAAATGTGTGATACTGTCGAGTTTCAATAAAAATAAAATACTTATTTCAGTGCTCTTTAGTATTGATATTACTTCCAAAACTGGCCTCGTTGTTTCTTTCTTTTTAGAAATGCAAACGGCATTCTTGAAATAAACCTTTCCGTATGAGAGTCATTGATTCATATTAGCTCCATGATTCTAATATGAATGATATTAACAACAGGGATGCAAACGCCAGAGAATCGTAACAGGCAGATCTTAACGGAAAATTACACTACTAATAACGCTCAAGTCTCAGTATATAATGAGACCATTCAGTAGAAATACACTTTCAAGAATGATGAATTTATTCAGCCACAGAACAAATCTTTTTTTTGTTGACAACATGCTTTCGTAAAATTTTCTTAATAGACAACTTTTTTTTCTTGAACTAGGCAAGAATATGTATTAGAATTCCAGCTTTATTTATAGTCGATTAGTTTCCTAGTGGAGTTTTTTTCGCTAACACTTGACTATCTACAATCAGTGTATTGCAATAGCCGGATACTAGGTAGGTGTCAAGGAAGCTACTCGTCATTTTAAATTGAACGATATGATCACATTTTGTTTATCCGCAGCACATTGAATATTCGTAATAGTTACATCTATGCATCTGAGAGTACTCGAGACTAGATGGCTGTTTATCGAAAGTATTTTCAGTTCTATTGTTATTTGTCTAAAATCAGTAAGTTAAACTACGAGAGTACCGGTGAATTTTGTGAATAATACTGAAAAGTGCTGTAAACTAAAAGTCCATTCATCTAGACAAAACTGATGTTAAAAAATACCTTCACTAAATAGATTACAAAAATATTTATTGAATCATGTCGAGATCGTAAATGGCGATGTTCAAGTACAAATAGTAATTTACTTATGGATATTGAGGCGGAATAATTTTCTAACAATCATGAGTACTAATTAACTATTAATACCAATCTGTAAAAAAATGTTTTCATTAGAAGCCAATGCGCGACTAGGAAATGCTTTTAAATAATATACGCTGATCATACTAAAATATATTCTCTATAACATTGCCCAGGTTTTTAAAAGCCACTCTATTGAGTACTATCTTTAATAATTATGATTGATGAAACTAACAGATTTACTGAGTGTCTTTGAATAGCTCAATTTTGGGTGATTTTACTGATGACTAGGCTTACTTGATATTTTCAATGACGTTTTTTGTGGAGATTAGGAAAGGTTCTGAGCCAATTTCTTTCATAGGGAAGAACTGTTAAAATCAAAACTTTCAGTGGTTTTAATTGTGAGCGTCTGGATCAGCGTTATTGGTATATCATTAACAGGGTATCTGCTTGCTTGCGAATCGTAGTAGTGCAAAGTGTTCATCGGACTCATCAGCCATATTGACCAGTAGGTCAGAATATCAACAGTGATTAAAGTTCTGAGATGATCAAAGTCTTTTTCAAGCATTGTTAGTTGGATAATTTGGATGTAACGCAGAAAATAGTACATTACTTTGCCAATCTTTCAAAATATGAGACGAATCGATTGTGTAGAAACTATGATTCTGTATACGAGATGTTTTTATTAGTAATATCAAGATTGAGCTTTCAAAATCTCAAACTGTTGAGGGTTCAGTCTGCTACAGTCAGCAATGTATTGAAACAGCCTATAGTGAAAACTCTGTTAATAGGAGAACCATACCGTTGTTATACTTTATTAGAGCACGAATTTTGGTGTGGGTTGAAAGACATGATAGCCAGTGACAATTTTCCTTTTACTTTTTATTAGGAGCAACAGCTTCAACTACAAACATGACCATTGCATCGGTATCGACTTGAGAGTGTGGGGTGTGGGTGGGTTATCAACTCAGATGGGGTTAATTAATCAAGTCACTATTAAAGTAGTTAGTTAGGATAAAATTCTATATCTAGAATGGATCAAATTTGATTCGATTTTTTTCGGGCAAGACTTTTATTCGACGAAGTTGGAGTCGGCGAAGCTGTACTAATTCTCAATAATGATGGTCAATTAGATATCGCTACCTCGTAATATGTTGGCACGGTTGACATTTTAATAAATGCGTGTTAATATAATTCGAATTGACTTCAGCTCATCAATCATTTTGCCTTATTGCTTTTGTTGCCGTATATATATCAGTGCTTTTTTTACTTCGCTAATATATGAAAATCAAATGATCTTTTTGTATAACTAGCTTTATGTACTATATTATCTTATAAAATATTTTTTAATCAATTATTAAAAGAAATTCTGATTTATGCTTTTATCGAATTGAATTAGAACATAGAAAATAAATTGATAGTAAAATAAAACTAAGTGTGAAATATGTTCAATAGAAGAAAAAGAAGTTGCGCAAGAGAAAATTTTCAAGGTCTACAATTCATTTTAAGGTGGCATGCGAAGTGCTCCATCGAGTCGAATAACTTCACCATTAAGATACGGATTTTCAATAATCATTTGTGCTAAACTTGCAAAATCATCAGATTGTCCAAGTCTTCTTGGAAAAGGCACCATATTACCCAGTAAAACTCGAACTTTCTCTGGCAAAGCAGCAAGCATTGGTGTATGAAAAAGGCCAGGAGCTATAGTACAAACTCTTATGCCCATGCTGGATAGATCTCTCGCTAATGGTAACGTCATCGAAACAACAGCACCTTTCGATGCTGCATATGCTACTTGTCCTATTTGGCCATCATAAGCTGCAATCGATGATGTATTTATAATAACACCTCGTTGCCCTTGAGCATTCGGTTGATTATCAGACATCATATGGCATCCCCAACGTATAACATTAAATGTTCCTGATACATTTATATCGAGTATACGTTTAAATTCATCGAGATTATGCATAGTATGCTGAACAAAAAGAAACAAAATCAATTAGTTTTCCGATGGCTTTTGTTTTATTCTCCTCACTTTATTTATATTATATGTGCGACGAGCTATGCCAATGCCAGCACAATTGACTACAACATCAAGTCTTTTATGTTGTTGTTTGATTTCATTAAACATTGCATGTATTTGCTCGTCACTGGTTACATCAGCAGGAAAAAATGTAGGCGTTTCTAATTTAATATTTTGATCCGTTGTTGAATTATTTGATAATGGAATTTTCACAGTACTTTTATCATCATTTAAGCGTGACTGTAAAAATAGTTAAGATAATAAAATTAATTTCTAGTCAGAAACTATACCGTCAATTGACTTTCAGGCTCATTCAATTCTGTATTGGCAAAAGACGAAACTATTGATGGCCATTTATCAACGATGTCACTGCCTTTAGATGATGGTAAATCGCAAATGATGACACGAGCACCATGTCGAGCAAAACGTTTAGCACAAGCAAGACCTAAACCAGCCGCGCCACCAGTTATGAGTACGGTTAAACCGTTCATTATTTCGGCTGGTTTATTTAATCTTTATATCTGAAATATCAAAGATCAATATTTGTTTTTGTTTTCGAAATTTATCTTAAATGATGTTTCTATGGATTTTTATTTTCATTTTTTTTTCTGTTGAAACAATGAACGAATGTCATCGCGTTGGAATAAGAAATTTTAAAACTATACGTTATCCAGGGCAAATCAAACTTGCTTTTGACTTATGCACTGATGACAGATCAGCACTAAGACGTGTATCATCGAAAGGAAATGGTTATAATGAAAAAAAGCAAGTTTTTAATAAAGATAAATTTAAATTCGATTACTTTCCAATAAAAAAATCAACTGCCAATCGTTTTCAATATTCTAAGATATTATCAAATTTTATTATGACTATTGCCCATGTGATTTTTCGTACATCATGTTTCATCTTGAAATATACTATTTATTTAACATGGTATCTATTCAAAATATTTCTCAGCATAATCTTTCGTCTACTCATCGAATCAAAACTGTATAGTCCGAAAACCGTCATATGTCATCCGATTCGATGTTATCATCATCAGTTCTAACTAATGTCTGTAGTAGTCATCATTATCTATGCAACTTTGTATCTATCTATATAAATAGATGGAATAAGATCATACAGATATTAGTATTAAAATGTTATCATAATTGTTTTGCTTACAAATATAAAAAGAGAGATCATTTTTTAAACAATGTGTAGAAACTTTCTAATAGATGTCGCCAATGACAAGAGTACGATATATTTGTTAAGATCTTTTACTTGAGTAAGATCACTTTTCGACTTCACCATACAAAATTCTGTAAACAAACTGACGATTTGTTTAATTGGAACTTCAAAAACTCGATGCAAAGTAAATTGTCTTCCTTAACCGATATTTTACATTGGGATTAAATCTGAATACCAATTCTTTTTATTTTTCCAAAAATCAACTATGAAGCTGAATTAAGGATAGACATTTTGTCAAATAATCAAGAAAGAAGATACTGCATGCAAAACACAGTGTAAATAGAATTCGGCCTTTTGTTAAGTGTCTGTAGCATTTTGAAGAAAAAGAACTATTATATTCGTGATCAGTGGTTTCTAACTGAACAAGATAATAGTGAACTATGATCAACATTGAATTCTCATTCTAACCATATAAAAGTTGTCTTGTCAAAGGTATTAAGGAATCGAAATCCTCTTCGTATTGAAACAGTTTTTCTACAAGCATAAAGAAACAAAGAAAATATTGTTCTTGCGAATGAATTTGGAAAAATTTTATTACAGTTTCCAGACAGTAGGGAGTAAATATTTTATTTTTTTATACTTTTCTTGTTTTTCGTTGGATCGTTTTCTTTGCAGACATGCACATGAAGCAAACGTTTTGACTTTTCGATTTTATACCGCTGCTTGGTGAACTATTTTTATATGAGCAGATGCAGAATTCGAGTATATTTGGCATTTATTGATATAGATAAAAAAAATAGACCTTCGTTTAATGAAAGATTTGATAAAAGTAGCCATCTTAGCGCCTCGGATGCTAATTCGATGCCAACGCGATCATCACCACAAATAACAGACACAATGAAAATGATACGATAAGTCTCTTTATTAAAAAAAAATACAACTCCCAAAACCATGTAGATTAGGTAACTGATACTTATATTAATTCGAAAGCTGTAGGAGAGCCAAAATTTGTGGATTTTTTTCAATTAAACACTGCTATTGAAAATTCGTTTATTTCTAATTGTTTGCATGAAAACAAGTCATGAAGAGAATAAATAACCAGAATCTTATTTAAGAGTTATAAGGAGATATTATGAAATCTTCTTTACACTTCGCAGCAAGCTGCGTCAAGTCTCTAAACTGAACAACTCCATAGAGTTAACGCTTTTAAAGCATTCAGGCAATGTTCAAAACAGGGAATTTTTATTGTACAATGGAAAGAATGACCCCAATTCCAAAGAAAAACATGAAGAACCTTCTACTTGCACGGTTTAATAAAACCATAGTATTGTTATTTTATTGTGTTTATATTTGTGTTTCTCATTACTCGAACAATACATTACCTCATTGATTTAATAGTTTATCTAAGTCGATGAGGGGAAGATGAGCAAAGAACATAAAGAAAGAAATTGCGCATGGACAAACAATGAAAGTAGTTAAGACAACTGTAAAAGTACTGAAAAAAAACGAAGAAGTATCTTGAGGGTGTGGGTGTCTTGTCCTCATTCATATCGATAACCACACACACACCCGAATCATAACACAGTTTGAAATAAAATTATATACAAAAAAATTATATAATGATTTTGGTAGCAGTTTTATATTCTATTTTTTCTTACTTATTTCCTACTGCTCTTTCTTCTCAATGGCTGTTATCTTATATCTTCTCACAGTCATAAACAACACAACGTGAAGTGGACATTAACACACAATAAGAAACTATGAGAGAATAGACACAAACATAGCTATACAGAATAGATAAAGAAATGAGGCCACGTCAAGCAAAAACATGAATTTAGTGGATGTCCATTGTTTAGCTATGTATGTATTTAAGGAGAAAAGCGGGCTTTGTACTTCCAGAATTCAGCATCTTGATAATCTACTTTTCTTCGTTTTGCGCTAAATTAAATATTCTGGTCTCCTACGACTTCTCAGCCTGTTCCACCTATCAAATTTTTCTGCTTCTCAGCGTCCATAGCTGTGTACATGAGAGTGATGTTACAACTCTCATGATTAGTTCATTTTTTATAAGTAATATCAGTAATGCCGGATAAGGATCGAATTTTCTTCCTTTTTACCTTGCAGAATTAATGCCAGTAATTCAATAACGAAAATCTATTTTACTTTTGACATTTTTCTTGATGGATATGAATATGTTTAGTACGTAATCTATCTATTATGATGATCAAGCGTTGCCATTTTCGAAAATCTTTTATCAATAAGAAAGTTTAGCGATTAATTGAATGAAATTTTGAATGCGTTCCTATCAGTCTACTCATTTTATTGTTATTTTCTGTACTCGGATAAATTTCCTAATATTATTTCAGGTATGCCCGAAGAAACCAGTGAGCTCCTAGAAACAAAGTCGATCACTACCTTCGACGACTTACCACCAGAATTGATACTTTACATCTTTGAATATCTTTCCATGACTGATCGATATAAATCTTTCTTCGATTATGATACTCGTCTCCGTCAGCTTGTTAAACGATGGACAACATACAGTCGAGAAGCACTCAACGCTGACATCAAAAAACTTTCTACCGATCATAGTTGTTACAAGCATTTATCATTCGAAAACGGTGGTACAGAATTCATTGTTGCTCCTGAGGGATCAGAAAGACGTAGATATCCCATTAATCCACAAACCATCGATACTTCCAGTTTTCATTGGTCTTTTCATATGACTAAACACCAAATACAAATTCCTGATGAACGTATTCGTAAAATCCTTTTTCGTCACACGTTTCGACTCAATCCATTTTTTTATCACCAACCTGGAATTGCATCTACGAAACAACATGATAAAAAACACCAGCGTTCTTTTTATGATGGTGATATCATTTTTTCGAAACGACATAGTAACTATTTTGAACCATGGATCCAACGTAATTATCTCGAAGTTGCTGATGAGATTTTTAAAAATCCTCAGACTATAGTCGAGAAAGCACTTATGCCCGTCGGCGAAGCTGAATGGTTGAAAGCAAATCGAATCATTCAAAAAGAGGTTGATCAAGTGTGGGAAGAACTAAGGAGTCTAGAAGATTTCAATCCATTAAAAATACAATATACTTACGAATTTCTAAATAAATGGAATTTTTGAGTAACATTGGCTTCTGTAAATCGAATCAACTACGAACGCGTGTAAGTCAATTGAAAAAAGACTGATCTGTCTCCTGAAGATAATATAGGTTCGATTTGTCATTGTCTCGTTGTACTCTTCTAGGAATAACTACATTCAAAATTCTTGAGCAAAATAATTGATAATAAATGGACTTAGATGAAAATAATTCAAGAGATATCAAGTCATTTATAACGACTTGTTTCGTTTTATATGCACACACACACACACACATCCTCACCCTATAACTATAATTTAGAAAATTTATTTACAAGAATTGCTTTAGAACAATAATCTTCGCTCATACAGTACTGAATACTTTTCTTAATATTAGTAGACATTAGTAATCAGCAAGTCGGATTATGACAGATTTCGATCATTCATTAATTTATCTATTTTGCAGAGCTTCGGTTGATAAATAGTATCAATTAGCACTCAGACACATTTTAATTCAATCAATATCAAATCTTTGAACTCGATAGTTTCCGTAGTCGATCACATAAATATTTCCGTCCTTGTCAAATGATAAACCACAAGGTATAGTCAACTGATTCGCTTGTTCTCCAATACCAATCCCACCAGCAATCACAATGCTCTCGGTAGCTTCCTTGACCCAACGAGTTACTCGATGATGTCCTTCCTCTGCCACATATAAAGTACCCAATTGATCAACAACGATTCCGTTGACGCATGCCGTTTGTATAGGATCGGATCCAAGACCTTGACCACCTGTCACAAGAATATCTGATTTTGCACTTTTAGGGCACTTCATAACAAGTTGATTATCTCTATCTCCTACATACACCGAATAGTCTCGATCGACAAAGAGAAAGCGTGGGGAATTGAGTTGATCGAGTCGACTGCCTTTTCCATTTCCTCCTGCAACCACTGTTCCTACTGACTCACCTATTTTATATCTTAGAACTTGATGATTCTCCCTGTCAGTAGCATAGATATATTCCACCAGCAACGACTTGACCAATCTTTGATCCATGTTTCCATTCAATAATACGACTATTCGCAAAATCAGCAATATAAACATTCTTATTTTTATCAACATATAAACCATGCGCGCCCCACAGTTGATTATTTGATCCACCGCGTCCATATCCTCCAGCGACAGTAACACCCGTTGGTATCCATCTGGCATGCGAATGAATAATAGCCGAACGTAATGGTGCTGAAATCAAGCAAAAACTAGAAGCCGATGCTTCGAAATCAATTTCATGAATGGAAGGATTTTTTCTGAAAGATTCGGTTAAATAAAAGGATGAAAATCTTCTAATGAAAGCATAAAGAAATCCATGCAGGTTTTAACACACGGATACCCAACAGAGCCTAGCTCAAGCTTGGCGTAAAGGTAATATAGTGCAAACAGTGAATAAAATCAGAATTCAATCGCTGTTATCATTACTCTAATTAGGTCTTGAATATCTATCTTGATGTTGAGTTAACATTGCATCATATCTTGTTCTCTATACTTGCATATGGCTGTTTCTAGCAACGATGAACTCAATCATATTGAAATTATTTTCTCACAGAATATAATGGAAAAAAGTTAACCGAACAATTTAAAAAGATTTTTATGTGTGAAATATAATGATTTCGTCATATCAGCAATGTGAATGGCACTAGGAACTGATTTACTAATGCATTTCGAACTAAATAAATGGTATTTAGCGCGTCATTCGAACTGTTTAGGTCACTGACACAATAAAGTCATACTCACTTCGACTTTCAGGAGACCAATGATTTATTCTACATCTTTTTGTCAATAAATAAGGTATGCAAATGGGTTCTTTACAGCAACTATCAATGGCGCACACTGATCTTCGTGATGAACATGATTGATGCTCGTCACAAGTATCAAAGCTGTCACATTTTGCAGCTGGTGCGCATAATTTAGTTCCGTTCACCACTGTGACTCTATAGCATTCTTCGTCGCCAGTAATACTGTTTCCACATGATGATCTTAAACAGTTATTCCAGAGTTGGGCTATTCACTCAAATGTAGAATAAGAAATAGTTTAATGCGTGCAATTATATTCAGCCTTATAATTATCCTACCTTGAGTATTACAGAAGTTAATAAACAAGAGTGTTAGAACAGTACGTATCAGAGGCATAACGTTATTGAGTGTGAAACATTAGAAAATATTGTTCGTCTTCTTGTATATGTGGTTGATACAATTTGTTTTTTTCCATGAGTTGATTCTTTAACTGAAACTACTTAAGCATAAAATCATTGGAATTTACGAATGTCATGCTTGAATATGAATATGATTAAAAAAAATAAAGTATATGCAAAACAAATTTCCATATTTTAGTTATTCGCTTGATTATGAATCTTTTTTTTTGTGTAAAGATGAATACGAGTTGCTGACGTATATCCATACATTATGCGTTCGATTTCTACTATGGTTTAGTGCTAGGGACCCTTCACGAGTTTCGCCGAATAATCAACTATTCGATAACCACAAGTATTCAACAACTTTATACTCAATTTATTAATTAGATTAAATTAATTGTGTTAATTTATAATAATCTCCGAAATATTTGGATCTATTGTAGCTTCACATTGTGTGATCGTTTTTGAAAAGTTCAACTAACGATAAATGTTAATAGACAGATACAATTTTAGTATTGAATACCGCATTGAACTCTAATTCATGCGTTAAGCTCAAATTAGAAAACATTTTCTCATCACTAAAAAATATTGTCATAAGAGCAGACCGAAAAAAAAAATAGAAACGACCCTATCATCTATATCCAAGCTATTAAAACTTTTTTTGTAAAGTAAAATTCGTCCATCTTTATTTCGAGATTATATCTATAATAGTGTTAATTTGATTCAACTGCTGACAAAAAGAAACAGTGGAAGAAATTATTAAAACAAAGCAAAATTCGTTATATTAATACAAAAATATCTTTAAAAAAATACACACATTTATATGATCAGTATCACCAGAATTATGTCTTCTTAAATACACTGAACACAAACAAAACATTATCGAGATTTTTTTAACAAAAAAAAAATAAAACGATTTTTCCATTACAATCGATCGTATATGCATAATATTAAAATATGAAATTATATATTGTATGACAGATGTATCGTAATGGACCATATACATACAAGAGTCCAACTAAAATTCCCGCTAAATGACCTAAATTCAAACAAAAAACAACATTAAAACCACTAATTTCAATAGTGAAAAAAAATTCTTACCAAGAAATGAGACATTAGGTGTAATCAATTGAATAACAACAAGTTCAACCCATACAATATATTTCGCTGATATTGGAATAAAACCTAGAAATGTATTTGAACCATACGCTGGTGTATAATGTGTTGCTATCACTTTTAATGCAAATATAACTGCACTAAACCCAACAGCACATGTAAATAAATATTCAGGATTGTCTAATAAACTAGATGCTAATTGACCAAGTAGAACAAGCATGAGACTCGACAATAATGTCAGCATTGTAAGTAAAAGTGCAAAATATTGACTACCGAATAGAGTTTCAAGTTGTTGTCCTTTGTACAAAAACGATGCCATGTTATAATACAAATGCATATCATCACCATGAAAAAATGGAGCTAATAAAATACGCATATAATCTCCTTGATCAAGTACAGTATATGTACTAACACAGACCGATTGTAAATCACTCGATAAATCAAATAATGGAAATATGTCAAAATAAATTAATACATTGAGAATAATAATCGCGAGTGTTATCGGTGGTAAATGTGATGAGCGACCTAATTCAGCAAGTAGGAGAATAATGCCATAATAAGATCGATTTGTTTGATGGTAATTTGAATGTCTTGAACGACTGCTAAACATCTAAAATAATTCTAATATATTATTTTACAGTTATAAAAACAATTTTTTCCGTGGAACAAAAAAAATGAATATTATCAAGATGTTATTATAATTATAGTACACGTTCTCAGACCCAGATGACTCACATTTTTATTAGCCGATCCGAATGGACGTCACTTATGCACTTCAACAATAGGGTTTTCTCTACAATTTCTATTCAATCATTCAAATGGAAACAAAATCTTAATTTAATTTGTAACTAAATGATACAGTTATTTTCACCCAGAGATGCCTGTAAACTTGAATTTTTGATGGAAAAAATTTCATTTGTGTCGCCCTCTTTAATTTTCACCAATGTGTTCTGATTAATTACTGACCTTGGATTCGTCCTATATTTCCTATAAAAATTTTAAAAAAAGTAGAATATTGCTAAAAAATAGCTTTTTTCCGTAAAATTTTCGTGCTTTTGAGACAAATCAATTCGATAATTTGTGATTATTTTAATTCCTTCGAATGTTTTACAGGGGCATCTATTTAAATACAATTCCTTTTCACACCTATCAAACGGACAAAATAAAAATAAATGACTATCATAATATTAACGTCCAGCGAATCTTTATAGTTCGATCGATTATTACATACCCAGACCCAGGTCGAACAGTACGGTCCGTATACAGCCGTTTACGGTTACTTTACGACTATTTTCCGGGCGAAAGTTTGCCGTAATATATGGCGCAGTAATACGGACCGTATGATCATGAGAGTACGGAGCACAAACAGCCGTAAGCCATGAAAATCCAGTCCCGTTTACGGTGCCGTATTACTGTGCCAGGTATTACGGGCAAATATGGCCTATTTACTGCCGTAAATATACCGCTTTGATATCGTTTACCGTCGATAAACAGACTGTAAACGAGTCAGTTTTGATCAACCTGGGTATGAATCTTCTATTATACTTACAAACAATACAGCATAAAATCTTGAAAGCGACAGTAGTATAATCTATCTGTCTATATATATATTAGAGACCTGCAAAGTAGTCACGGTCACGCGTGGCTGTGACCGTGACCGTGATCGACAATATTTTAGCAAAAAATGCAAAAAATGAAAATAAGAATCTTGTACATAATTTAATTGAAAAATAAAAAAATCGAAGCTTTTTATTATGTTCACATGTAGTATTAAATCTTAATTAAAAACAAGAACAAAAACAAAATCATTAATAGATTCATTAGTAATGAATCATTAGTATAAATCAAAACTTTATCATTATTCTGATGCTCACTAGTTCTCTTTTTCACTTTCATAATCATCATTTTCACAATCATCATTGTCACAATCATCCCTTGAAAACATACATTCTTCTATTTCAATAACTTTGAGTTTTTTGAAGCATATAATGATCGCTATCATCATCTTGTTCATGTATATTATCAGGTTTTCTTTTTAATTCATGTGTCGTGAAAACGTTTTTTGAATCAAACATATCCTTAAGTGGGATTAAATTTTTTTGTAGAAACATAAGCTTGCCAATTTGTACAGCTCCTAAGCATATTCTTTGATCACCAATCGTAATTTTGGTTGAAGAAAATAATCTTTTCACAGAAGAGTTGGCTGCAGGAATAGCCAGCACCTTACGAGCAATATTGGCAAATACTTGGAAAATCATCTTTTTTTCTTCTCCAAAACAAAAGTAAGTCATCATTTATAAAATCTTTACTAAAATCACTTTGCAACCACAACATGATTTCATCAAGTGCTGGTTTAGTAGTTCGTGGTTTGTCATAGCATAACGAGAGAATGTTAGTTTTTTTAGGTGTTATGGAATTATCAACACTTGGTGATGACGACGAATTACAAGACGATATATTATTACTGGGCGAATCAGCAGAAGATGAAATACTTGGTTGAAGCAATTCGATTGCCCGATCTTTCAGTGCTTGATCACCAGAAAAATCACGAAGACGAGGATGAAGTAATGTAGCTAATAAGTGTTCTGATTGGATCGGCCACTTGTCCATAATTCTCTCTTCTAAATAATGAAAATAATTGGAAAAATAAATATAACACGAAATGTATTATAACTTATGTCAGAATGAAACGATAGTCAACTTCCAAAAATATTAATGATTAAATCTTTTCGAGAAAAATCTGTAAGATTTTTATAGAATTGCCCCTTAGTTCGATTTATTCAGATATTTTTAGTTACATCGACTTTGTAAAGCTGTTCAGTTAAACTCATATTATATGATACTTCCCTGAATTATTTCAGCAAAATTCAATTTAGATTTTAATACATTTGATAAAATTTCTATTTTTCAAAGACTCAATTCGTATCGATCATTTTATTTTAAAACACTTATTTTATTTGCTTATAATATATGAAAATTGATTGATTATGAATAAATAAAAAATTTTCTATTAGTTTTACCGATTAAATATTTCACTTACTTAAAAATAGTTTTATTTTCATCATACCAGATATGTCTTCTGTTTTTGGTGTACAGTGATTAATCAAAAAACACTGAAGAGGAATAACCTTGTGAAGTGCAGGTTGAGTTTCCTCACTTAGCGTGGTGATAACTTCATCAAATGATCGAAGAAATTCATAAAGTTGGTACAATAAGTCTTTATCAAGAGATTCGAAATCATTATAATGTGAACCACTAAAAGCATCAACAAGCTCATTATATGTGATATTGAATACATTCTAGAATAAATCATAGCATAGTGGTAAAAAATTACATATTTTAGTTAAATAAAACTCATTAGCATATAATATGCGCCACTAAACCTAGTCACACTAAAAGTTTGGAGTTTTCTCGACAGTTTAATCTGTCGATGACGTTGACGAAAATTTTCAACAAGTGATCTTACAGTATCAAAAACTTGGATAACTTCAACACGAATACTTTTCGGAGATGTAAATGCATGCTCTAACGCTTTATTAATGTAATGGTCGCTACATCCAACTCTATTAACACCACGTAAAGCTGCAAGCATCTTTGGCTCGTTGTCGGTGACGATAAATGAATTTGTATTTAATGAAAGACCAAAATCGTGTAACAAATTATCTAAAAATTTTCATCAATTTCACGTACAGTAGCACCGCAATAATGAATACCTAAAGCTGATTGGAAAAACGATATAGCTTCAGAGAATCAAAGAAACGTACCGCTGTATTTTTCGGTCCACATATCAATAACCACTGCATAGCTATTAATTGTTTTAAACCATTCGGTAAGTTGTTTTTTTCGAAAACTATAAACTTGATCAACTTTACGACTAACCTACGACGATAAAAGTAGAAAGTTATATCGTTTTTGAGTTGTGAAGGTGTACTTACTGTTGTTGGATATGGTAACAAATCCGAAATTTCAATTGATTGTGAATTAGCTGTTATTTTTCCTGCCTTGAAAACTGTTTCAAGTATATATTCTTAAAACCTATTCGGGATACAATTTCAAATGGACGACCATCCAATGCAATAAATTCAAGATAAGCATTAGTTACTTCTTTTTTTATTTTTTCTGGTATAATTGATGGTGTGCTAGTAGTATAATATGTTGTTATAGTTGATTGTGTAGTATTTGATAATGTACTTTTGTCACATGATGCTAAATGTTTCTTTAAACCACCAGTACCAGTTGAACTTTTATAGGTAACAATTGTTCGACATATGTCGCATATTACGAAATCTTGATCTACATCGTTCACAAGCACGAGGCTAAATCGTGGCCAACATTATGAACCACGATCGGTTTGTTTGACCTTTTTTAATGCGATCGAAGTATCATTTTACTTGAAAAGTTGTTCGAGCTGAGTACGTGTTAATAATTTCGAAACTATGGTTTATGAAAGTACAAAAACAATCGATTCTCCACTTGATCGGAAGAATATTATTATTAATAGTAGTTTAACCTATTGATTTGCATTGCAGATCACTATAATAGAATTCAATGGATTTCCATTTTCCTAAATCAATATCATTCTGGAAAAAGTCCACAATTGCGGTAGCCATAGGGAGATGTCGTTACTCTACAAGCCTCTTTTCAATACCAAGTACTGGCACTATTTCCGAATCAGAACCCATATATTTATCATGGCTATAATCGTGACCGTGACCGTGACGTGACTGTGATTAAAAATTGTGGTCACGCAGGTCACTAATATATATATATGAACAAAGTATCTAAATACGATAGGCAATATTCACTAACTTGAATTTACAACCACAAAATATCCGAGAAAAACTTATTAGAGATTCAATCACAGATGAAATGAAGTTATTTTCAAGTCAATATTTTATCTTTCATTTTCTCTCGATATAGAATATACGACTAGTATTTAGAGTTTTATGCTCTCTATTTATTTTGCTTCGCCATTGTTGAATTATTTTTTCTCTCTTATTTTCTTCGTATAGAGTTTTTTGAAATTTTTAAAATAAAATCGTTGAAACCTAAATTAAATTATTATACACTGCCGAGAAAAATAAGTCGGCTTGAATTCCATGGAAAAACATTCAAATTATATTAAGAATTTATTACATTATTCTTGAGGGTGTGGGTATAGGTGTGGGTGTTGTACATCTATTCAGTGCCATCGAAGCCCAAGCCGACACCCACGCCCACACCGTTAGGCAAATAAAGCTTGCGAAGAAAATGTACATAGTAAGAATAACTGCATAATAAAAACGTTGATAGGGTTTATGAAAGCGTAACGTATAGCAAACTCTTTGCAGTCGTTTACTAATGGGACATCAACCCTTTCAGAAGTCCACTAAAAAGGGTTTACTACGGAGTTTATAAACGTGAAATACACATTCTGAAAGATTCATAGAACGGTTTATACGATTCATAAATCCTTAAAGGGTTTGATATACGTTAGACTTCCATAAACCCCTAAAAAGAATTCATAAAAGTACTATACCCACGATTCACGCTTAGAAACGATAAACGGAATTGTTTATATGTCTCCGGAATGGCTGACAGCGTTTATGATAAGATAGATGAAGACAATTCTTCATCTCATCAACTGCCTGAAGGGTGGACAAATCGCGTAGTGGTTGTTTCCACACCCACACCCTCAACACTATAGTTTTCAACTTTGTTTCGAACTTTTATTAATTCGTTATGGGTGCCATCTGAAGTTCCTAGTTGCTTAGTTGATATTTTGACATCATGGTAACTTTACACATCGGCATTCATAATCACACTCTCAAGCCCACCGGGCTAACTAATCAGTTGTCAAACATCTAGCATCATGAAATTATATCTATCACTTTGGGATACCTAGAAATTATTAAGACAAGCAGGCTTATGAAAAGCAGTGGATAAGTTAAGCAACGATAACTCAAAACAATCTTTGAGTTAATGAAAAGAAAAATTGATAACAAACTGAAACAAAAGCACTGGAGCATTATAGCATAGTATTAGTGAGTTATGAAAAGTGAGAATTCTGAATAGTTGATGTCATGAGTTTGTTCATAGTGAATAAATTCGTAATAAATCTGGGTAGGTAAGCGACTGAATAGGCGGCACCTCAATATTAGCAAGTAATTTGCCCAGGATATATATTGTTCGTAGTGCTCGTACAACTCAAGCAAGCTTCAACCGAGATACTATCTGGAATTGGTTGATAGGTCCCGGAAGGACAAATGCGTGCGCTACTTGCTCCAACTGAATCACAGTAATAGCCCAAAGGGCAATTCAAACAGCTAGCCTGTCCAATGGATGGACTATAGTTGCCAACACGACAATTCAAACAAGCTTGAGCCGAAATACTATCCATGGATGATTGATAGGTTCCAGAAGGACATGATAAAAAGTTACTTGATCCAATTACATCGCAATAAGAGCCCACAGGGCAACTATAGCAGCTGGTTTGTCCGACAGATGGATTGTAGGTGCCAATACTACAGTTCAAACAAGCTCTGATCGAGTAGCTCCCTGGTACTGGCTGATAGGTTCCTGAAGGACAGTATTGCATGCTGCTTGACCCGGCTGTACAATAGTAGCCAGTAGGACATGTGATGCAGCTTGACTGCGCATTATTCGGATTATAAGTACCGTTTGGACATTTCAAACAAGCTTGAACCGAGGTGCCACCGGTGATTGGTTGATAGGTTCCGGAAGGACATGCTTAAGAACTGCTTGCTCCAACAACATCGCAACAATAGCCAATAGGACACATCGAACAGCTCGTTTGTCCTGATGATGGATTGAAAGTGCCAGCAGGACATAACAAACAAACTGGCATCGATCCATTGCCGACGGAGCCGAAGTAGGTTCCTGAAGGGCATGGTACTGATACATTTGTCCCAGTTGCACAATAAATATAACTGTCACTAGGGCAGTTGTTACAGCTCGATTGTCCACTGTATGTATTGTAGGTGCCGTTTGGACAATTCAAACAGTAATGAACTGAGTCAGCACCCGTGATTGGTTGATAAGTCCCAGAAGGGCACGATTCAATGTTGCTTGCACCGATTGCATCACAATAATAGCCTGCTGGGCAACTGAAACAGCTTGACTGCCCAGTATATGGATTATAAGTGCCAACAGGACAGGTCAAACAGGCTTGAACCGTCATGGCACCCATAATTGGTTGATAAGTTCCTGTAGGGCAAGATTGTGTAGTGCTTGACCCAGCTGTACAGTAGTATCCAACAGGACAAGTGAAGCAGTTCGGCTGTCCAATGTTCGAATTGTAAGTACCATTTTGGCATGGTGCACAAGCTTGAATCGAGGTACTACCTTCAATGGGTTGATAGGTTCCGGTGGGACATGACCTTTGGTGCTTGCGCCAGCTGGACAATAGTACCCACTAGAACAAGTACGACAGCTTGGTTGTCCAATGTAAGGATTGAACGTGCCATTGAGACATTTCAAACAAGCTTGAACAGAGGCAGCACCAGTAGATGGCTGAAATGTTCCTGTAGGACAGGGTTGCATGTCGCTTGATTTTATTGGACAATAGTAGCCAATAGGACAACTCAAGCAGCTTGACTGCCCAACAGATGGATTATAAGTTCCAGCTGGACAGTTGATACAGGCAAGAGCGGAGACACTACCTGAACTTGGCTGATAAGTTCCTGAAGGGCACTGTTTTGTAGTGTTTGGCGTACGTACATCACAGTAATAGCCACTTGGACATACGTTACAGCTCGACTGTGCAGGGTATGGATTATAAGTACCGGATGGACAGTTCAAACATGCCTGAACGGAGATACCTCGTGTCATAGGTTGATAGGTTCCAGCTGGGCACGGCCTCGCAGCGGTTGCTCCGACGGTACAATAATAGCCACTTGGGCAATTAGAGCAGCTTGACTGCCCAGGGTTTGAGTTGTAGGTCCCGGCAGGGCATTGTAAACAAGCATAAGCCGACTGAGCGCCATAAATAGGCTGATAGG
Organism: Rotaria socialis; assembly: GCA_905331475.1. Classification (NCBI taxonomy): domain Eukaryota; kingdom Metazoa; phylum Rotifera; class Eurotatoria; order Philodinida; family Philodinidae; genus Rotaria; species Rotaria socialis. The sequence goes on along the minus strand of CAJNYU010000624.1, from coordinate 64,868 downwards.
TTGCTGCAGGACATGGTTTCGTCGTGTTCGCTCCGATTGTATCACAATAATAGCCACTTGGACAATTGAAACAGGTAGCTGCTCCGTGGTTTGAACTATATGTCCCAATAGGACACTGTAAACAAGCTTGATTTGATGTACTACCTGTAGCTGGTTTGTAGGTTCCTGTAGGGCACGGGTTTGTATCGTTCGCTCCATCTACAGCGCAATAAAAGCCGACTGGACATATAGAGCAGCTTGCCTGTCCAGTATATGGATTATAAGTACCAGCCAAGCAGTTCAGGCAAGATTGAGACGATGCTCTACCTTGAATAGGCTGATAGGTTCCTGAAGGGCAGGTATATGTGGTGTTTGATCCATGTGGACAATAAGAACCGGTAGGACATCTGTAGCAGCTCGACTGCCAAAAAGTTGGATTGTAAGTTCCATCAGGACAGGGAACACAAGCTGTAGCCGATGAATTATTGATGAATGTTTGATAGGTTCCTGGAGAACATGCGTCTACGCTGCTTCTCATAGGCGAAAATATGAGAAAAAAAACGGTAGAAAAGAAATAGGAAAGCATCTGTGTTTTCATTTCACAATTTTATCTATAACATGAGAATAAAAGAATGCACCATTAGGCAGACTTTACAGTTGTAATAAAAATATGTATTGCGTCTATAATGAAGGAACATTTTCAACTGCCGAAGAGGTTCTTGCTTTGAAATTTTTGCATAAGGTAGAGTCCAGTGAACTGTAAAGAATCCTGAAAGAACAAGTCCACTTACGTTAGATCTTCTATCTAGAGCTATAGACGGCTCATTCTCAAAAGAGATACTTTTTTACTATAGACTGCTGCATTTTCTTAAGCATAACTACTTAATGGTTTCGTATAGCTAATGAATGAATATCATTATATTGTTTTTAAGGGAAAATTCAAACAAAACATTTTGTATTCGCAATGTGAATGTAAATAGAGTTCATGTGAATAATCAAATATTTATGATATCGACATTAATAATGATGTAAAGAAGCACGGGTGGCTGGTAGGTGTGTGTGAAAGAAAAAGCGAAGATTTTTATAGTTTTAATATTTAGTTGAAGATTAAATAATCGAAATGCTTGAAATTTGAATTTCTATTAGATTTCTGGTAAATTTCGAGTGTTCACGTTTTAGTCTTGTTTTTTATTATTGAGGTTCATCAATGTTTCTCAGATAAATTCAAATAAAACAATTTGCATTCATAATGTGAATCTGTATTTGGTTCATTAGAATATTCAAATGTTTATGATATCGGGAGTATTAATGATATAAAAGAGAAAGAGGTACATCGGAGGATTTTTTGGAAAAATGTATGAAAATATATTCATAAGATTTATCTCTCGGTTGTAATATGGTCGAGATGCTGTTTTTCTTTTAATTGATATAGAAATTTTAAAGAGGTACAGGAACTTTCAATAAATACATGATCTTTGAATAACTATAGTAAAGTTAGAAGCAACTGTACAATAATTAAATAGCTATGAAATCATTAAGTAGGTATAGGGAAGCATTAAGTGACTATTAGCTTTATTTTTTTAAGTATTTCTTTTGAGAAGCTACACTATAGGCATGTGACTGAAATTTCGACTGGTGGCACCTTGTATATACGAAAAAAACGAACTGTTATATTTCGACCTAAGGGGATTTGGTCTTTCGAGATTTTGCATAGCCCACTGGACTTTACACTATGCAAAAGGATCTAGAACTTTAAATGAATTTAGGCCGAAATGCGGAACTAAAAAGGTGGATTAAAAAAATGGTATTCAAATCTTGTAGTCAAAATCTGGGGTGGAATGAGGATTAAAGTTGAGGAATTTTCCTCAAGAATGAAGACTTTAAGATAGAAAACATACAGCGTCTGTTGCTGATGTGAAGTGGCGATTGCTCAGAAGATTCATGGAAATTCCACCGTCTAGAATCGCGACTGAGTGCGTGAAAATGTACATACACGAATATTGAAATGTTATTTTACAACAATATCGATCTTTACACATGAGTAATTTACATGAAAATAGCTAACACTATCTTCTGCTGACAATTCACTAAAAGAAAGTGGCATAGTGAGTCGCATTTTTATATAGTCCGCAGCTACTCTTTCAATTATTGTTATATTTTCAATGAAAGAGATGATTATTCGCTGAAAAAATAAGCGTAGAGTAATTATAAAAAAGAGTCATCATCAGCTTTCCAAGAATTTATTAAACTGTCGGGTTTTGGTTTGAAGAATATTAGCATCCAATTGTATGCCAACTCATAAACACAGACTCTCTAAGGGAACACGTCGAAAGAGAGAGAGAGGATTCTGTTGACACATGCTCCAACAGAAATTCCAACTTAATGGTAGAGACATGAAGGAAGTGGGTCTATTGAAATACAAACGATCAAAACATCCACACCTACTGTTTTTGTGTAGGGTGTGGATGTGGCTGTTGGTGTGGGTGTGGGGTGTGGGTGTGTTTGTGGATATGGGTGTGGATGTGGATGTGGGTGTTGGTGTGGATGTGGGTAAGACACAAAAAGTGTGGGCGTGGGTAAGACTCAAAACTAGAGGTGTCGGGTTAGCATTAAAAGTGAAAATAATACATTGATTTATTTCTCCAGGAAAATTGATTAATAATAAATCTTTAGAATTAAAAGTAATATCGGTGTTAGGAATGATAAAATAGGGAATAAATCCGCATTAAGTATTTTCTTTACCATAATACACCAATGCATTATTTTCATTGTTAATGCTAACCTGACACCTCTACTCAAAACCATACTCACACCCACTCCCACACCCTCTGATTGATTCTTTTAGTGAATCATTTCGTATCCCTAGCAATTCGTACAGTTCGCCTTCTTAGGGTTTGAAATTCTCGTCATCTCCGTTTCACGAAATTTCTATTCAGACTAAGATTTTATTTCTTTCAAACTTCTAGTGATTCTAATAGTAAAATTTCGCCATTCTAAAATTCTAGAATTCTGAAAATTCCAAAATTCCATCTATGCTAATACAACATCAATTCATATAAATTTAGTCCAGAATTCTAGAATTTTAGAAAAGGGCCGTCTCACTTCCACGATCTTTCCAAGGTTCTTGGTGCTGGTACTCGGTAGAAAAAAGTTTCGAACTGACGCTTGATAGTATTTTCAGGGGTAGTATACAAAAATAAGGTTTTCCAAATCCAGACTTATCCTGTGAAACGTTGATTCTCACACCGTTGACTACAGAATTGAATTCTGAACAAAATCGTGTAAATGTTAACTTGAACAGCTGAAATATTTTAGGTTGACTCGAATTAAAATAGAACAATCGCAATAGTTTGCCAGGATAGGCTGTTTCCGTGTTTTCACATTTTCCATCTCAAAGCTTGTTCACCGAAATATGAATTCTAAAATCCTGAGAAAGACATCAAAAGATGTAGAATATTGTAGCATATTTTATTTTTCAGCAGAGCCGCTACTTAAAAAATTCCATGGTTTTCTTCATGTCTCTGAGCACGAAGTTGGATGATTTAGTAGGTGTTGATCGTTTAAATCTTACACTGCCAATAAAAGCTTATTTGAAAAACAAAGGGGACAGTTTTCTGCAGAAATCAATTCTCTATTCAACAAACTTAAAATCAGATCTTACGACAATTATTAAATGCTTCAAAGACAGAAAACAAAAGTTGGCCATCCTTTATGGAACTCACAAGTTATATCGCGTGATTAATAGGGTGTAAAAGGATTGGCTATGATCCGTTGCACCACTGTTCGATATTTTCATTGCAATAATTAATAATAGAGTCGCTTGTTTCATAGCTAATAACTGTGCTGCTGTATGTCATAATTCTTCCCATGAGGAAAAATCTTTTATGATCTTACACCAGTTCATACTATAATAGAGTGTGTTCAAATTCAAAAGATTATAACATCGAAATTCAGAAATTTGAGCAAATTTTTTCATTTTTAGATAGAATATCAGCTGAGCTAAGTGTATTGTGACGAAAACTTTATTTTGAAATGAAAAATAAAAAAATTACAGCAATTACATTGAGGTACACAAATTTCTATTTTACAAGTACACCTGTTTACTCTATTGATTTATTACGAAACGACAATGGCCTTAATTGATCATCTGGTGGTAAACATAAATTAATTGCACGCATTCGATCGGCTAATTCAGTTAATGATTGATCAAGACGTCTTAACGATGTTGCAACATCACGTAATTTTTTCGATTGTTCACAATATGCATGAAAACGTTTTTGTTTATCATTCAGACGTTGCTGCACAGAATTGGAACGTGTGTCTACTTCTTTCATTAGACTAAGTATTTGGGTTTGCTCATTTTGTACGACTTCCGCACATAAGCGAAAATGAGTTTGTAAACGAACGGATAATTGTAAAAGCTAAAACATGAAGAATGTCTAAATTTTAAGTGTTTCTACATATTATTCTTGATCTCTCTTTCCATACATAAAACCTAAACAAAACATCCCAGTCTTCTAAGTGGCTAAAGGTATCGAAAGAAAAGCATTCTGCTTACATAAGAGAATCTCCTATTCTTCGGACTTTAATGATCTATGTATAAACACGACAGATAAATATTTATGAGACTCGTTTTTGTGCGAAAAACAAAATTGATTACTCGAACATTTCTCATATTTAATTCTTACCGGCCCATTCTCAAGATGTGGAATTTGCATTGGATCATTTTGTAAATTAATTGATGAACGAAGAATTGGTAAAAATTTTGGAATAGCTGCTAATTTATTTAAATCACTATCATCTGTAATGGATGAAATTGCTGATGTTCCACCAGCACCGCTTGCTCCAATCGGACCAGAATTAACAACAGTTATGTGTGGATGATAGACAGGTGCTACACGAGATATTAAATTTTTTTTATAGTAGACAACAATGAACTTTCTCTCTCTTAGATATGTTACTTTTTGGAGTTGCTGGTGTATTCGAACTAGTTCCTGTTGACTGTTCATTTCCCATTGTTAAAAAAGCATAAAATCTAAAATAAGTAAATTACGGTAACGTTGCCTTTTCTTGTGTTTAATTACGCTTTTAGACTGAATAAGAGTATTATTTATTCTTTTTTGTACTTTCTTCTTGTTTCGGTTTATTTCAGCTTATTAAATGTTTTAGTAACAAAAACAGATGAAAATGCGCACAACGTTTGCTGAATAGCAGTAAAGAAAAAACGAACGAGGCGACAATTTTAACAACTATAATCTGTTTAACGTTGAGTACCCTTTTTTGGGCCAGTTTTTGGTACATTCTTTTGAATTTTTTCTTGCTTCTTAACTGGTTTACCAGCCTAAACAAATTTAAATAAACAACAATAAGTTAAATCTAAAGATGAATTGATAATAATTTACTTTAACATTAGCTGCTTGTGCAACTTTTTTCTGTTGAGTTTTAACTTTCTTGGCTTGTTTAGCCGCACTACAAAGAACAAACGAAAAATCGAATCAATTGAAAAATTGATTTTTACTTGATGGCATCTTGTCGTTGAGCCTTTCGAAATTCAGGTTGTTGGTTGCGTTTAGCAAGAATTTCGTTCCATGTAACGCCGGCGATAGCACGTTGAAATTTAACATTACGACGTGTACGTGTTTTAGTTTGTTGTTCAGCAGCACCTTTTCTGTGTTTTCGTCGATAGTAAAGAGTCCATGTAACACGACGAGGATTTCGTCGCATATCTGCTGCTCGTTGACATTTACGATTCAAGTAGATATGTACCTTGAAGAGAAATAATAAAAGTGATGATAATCGAGTTAAGAATAAGCATAGAAACAAACTTTGCCATCGATTTTAACAACACGTTTACCGTGACCGGGATATATTTTAAACCCGCTATAATTGCAAACTTCAAGTCTATATAGAAAAGGATTGAATAGGAAAAAAAAGATATAAATATATATGTTAATTTTACTTCATGATGGTTCGATCACGTCGAAATAAATCTTATTAACGGAGATCTACAATTAAGACAAAAGTAAATAAATAAATATACACTGGTTACAAGAACTTGAATAGCTTGTTTATGAATAACTAAAACATATTTGGAAGCGAAATGAATATAATATGGATAGCGTATCTCATATCTTGTTTTCGAATGGTTATGATGACAAGAAATTCATTTACTTTTTTATTTTATTATTATTTAAAAAATAAAATTAGAATTTAATAATTGATTACAAAAATAAGAACATATTCAATTTTTCTTAAATAATAAAATTTGACTATCAGATTCCTGGCGCCATCTGTTCGACGATAAGTATCGGAAACAAATTAAGAATTGATTTACGTCGAGGAAAACTACGTCATGAGGAATCTCAAGTATTGGTGAAAGGTGGAGCTCCACTAGATTTAAATGCATATCCACCAAAGTCATTCCGTTGGCTGAATGATTCATCTTGACCTAATCTACTTGAATTGAGTCGATAAAAAGAATTTCATGATGTTATTGATCGAGCATGTCAAGTTCGAAAATAAAACATAGTTTTTTCTTTCCTTTCGCTCAATTTCAATTAATTATTTGTTTAGTTACAAAAGAATTAACGAATATTTAAAGATTGGTTCGATAAACAACTATCATCATCTGATTTATCCTTGTTACCCGAAACATATGAAAATGTAAATGCATTTCATCGTTTTTTATTTATTCGATGTATATTACGAGATCGAACGATCTCAGAAGCACGATATTATGTTCAAGATAGTCTCGGAATAAAATATTTAGAAATTCCTGTTCTTAGTTTAGAATTACTATGGGATGAAAGTAATTCTAAAATATCTTTACTTGGTTTATTCTCATCGAGTGCTGATTCAACATCGAATATACAGACATTAACAAAAAAGAAAAATATTGATTTATTTATTGTATCCATGGGAGAAGGACGATAAATTCTTGAACGACGTTATCTACAACAAACTATTCATTCGGGTGGATGGCTTCTATTACAGAATGCACATTTAGGTTTAGATTATCTTGAAGAATTTCATGAAGGTAAATATCAAAATCTTAAATTGAATATTAGTTATTAATCTTTTGCGTTTGTTAGAACTTATTTCAATGGATACATTTGATCCATCATTTCGTGTGTTTGTAGACAATAACGAAAATAATCATGAATTCATTCGTGCACTTTTGACTTAGTTGGTTAACAACAGAAACTCATTCTGAATTTTAAATTCAAATTCTTCAATCATCAATTAAATTTACTAATGAACCACCACAGGGCGTACGAGCTGGTCTTAATGTACTTATGGATTAATTAGTCAAGATAAGCTTGAATATATTGAATCAATCTATTGGCATCCATTATTATATTCGACTTCATTTCTTCATTGTATTCGACTATTAAAAACAAAACAAAATAAGTGATACTCTAAAATTTTCTAAAAAATGTTAATAATGTTTTCTTAAAACTAAAGTTCGGCTCCAAATAGAAAATTTGCTATTGTGAATGAACTCTAAAATAATCTATATTTTTCTTTACTTCATGAGGTTTTCTTACTGCTATGTGACAAGAAGTAACACGAATGCATCATTGATGGTCACTTGATACTGTAACAATAGATAACGTTGTACTTCGTTTATATAAAGATGATATTCGAGAAGTACCAACTGAAATAAGTAGTTAGTATAACAAAATATATGTTTTTAAATATTCTTAAAATTTTCAGGGTATCTATGTTTATGGTCTTTATTTGAAAGGCGCTGGTTGGGATCGAAAAGTTATACTCGTTTACTACTACTACTAAAATAAAGTTGCTTATGTTCAAATGCCTGTAATTCATATTTTTGCAGTCAATCCATCTCTAACTAATAAAAAAATTGGAATAATTACAAATAAAAAATTACGATTAAATCAAATATCGTTCCGAACGAAACAAGACGGTCAAACTTCAATTGCTCCCTATATTTACATGTGTCCAGTCTATAAAAAATCGATAAACACTGATCTTCATTTTATAACTAATCTTAAATTAGCATCGAATAATATTCCTGAACGTTGGATTTTACGTGGTGTTGCTTTACTTCGTGATATTAAATAAAAGTTTCTGTCTAGAATTTTTTTTTGACCTATGACAAAACACGAAACAGCTTTTAATCCTTTTCAGCTTAATATCCAAGATGATAATAACTATCAATTGATTATTGATCGTCTTAATCGTTATCATGAAATATGCTTTCCCAATGGTTTTAACAACCAAGGTCAATTAATCGAATTATTGGATAATAATCGAACAATGACAAAAGCATTTCATCGTTTCGTATTGAATATATGAAACATCGAAATAAATTTCTTCTTTTACCATTAAATCAGAAGCAATTTTATCGAATTCACCTAAAGCAAATAAAAATTCAATTGAATCCGAAATATCAAAATTGGGTGTTGGCGAGCGTGTGGATATGGGTGGTGATATATGCCTCCTTCTCACCCATACTACCACCTACGCATCAGTGACCGTTGCAAGGCGTTTTTTTTCGCCCTATCGTATACTAGGCAGTGTACGACATGGAAACCAAACCAAGCTGACATGCTAGCCTCAACGTAAGTCTAATTGAGAGTTATGGCCATCTGCTGGAGAAGTACACTTTGACACAACAGGCTGAATAAACGGAATATTTGTGACATTTATTATTTGTTCATTGAATCCTTCTACTTCTCCTGGTGAACACTAGTTTATTTCTTAGAAATCTGTCAGATATAGATTGTCTTGCGCTTGCACCACAATACACATAAATGAATGTCTGACATCAGAGTCGACTTCTTGTATCAGTATTCTGCATCCGAACCGAATGGGTGCAAAGGAAAATTGTCTTTTGAATCAGATATGACGACTACGAAGAGCATAACAGTCACTTCTCATATCACGCTACACACTATATATTCTTACGGCAAAATTTGTCGTCACCATCTTTCTTTGCAAATATGCTCGATGTTGAAAAGTCGTCGGATTGCGTACTTAGGACAACATTTTATTGCTAATAATTGATGAAAAGTGAAATGATGTGTTGTGCTATCCTTTTATTCTGAGTTCACAGTATCAAAAGAGAAAGAAGAATTTAAAAAGTGTTCATTTCATTCCATTGCGCTTTATTTCGATTGAAAATAAATGTAGACAAAATTTTACGAAGGTCAACAGCATTACTAGAGTTCAACTGTCACAGTCCATTTTCTTTCGTCAGTATTGGCATATGATATGCTTCATTTAAATAGAATTTACATCGACGTTGACAAATTCATTTGTCGTGAGTGTTCCCGATTTATTTTGTAATATGAATAAAAGAAACATTGGACTTCAAAAAACCATAAACGTCTTAATGATAGAAACGGGACATTATTGCGATGTCGGGTAATAAAACAAATTATACCCATTGAATAGATTTCATGAATTGATTTACATAATCCAATTTTGTTGCGATCGTGGCTTCACTTGGCACTGATCTGAAATGGCCAAGAATATCCTCGTTTGACCGCCCAGGACGATGTTTCCGGTCTCCGGAAATGAGCGGATTTAATTGGAACCGGCCAGAAGCATGCAGGAAACGCACCGGAACGTGCAGGAAAACGCCGGATATCACCGGACCCTGGAAGCAGTACTCCGGGACGGATTTTCCCGGTCCGGAATACTGCTTTCGTGAAATCGCGGGAACCGGCCGTTTCCCGTGCCGGTTGCGTGGACTTGGGCGAATATATCGGCAAAACTCTACAATATGTTCCATTGTATAGCTCGTCGAATCTGAAGATCGTACATAAACTGTGCAATATCTGGAAAAGATATAAAATCTTGTAAATTAATAGTCACTTTGTAATTTACATTAGTCACCTTCACGATCGATGCTTAAATATTTATTGAAGAAGTGATGAATTAGTCTTTGCATCACATAATAATGCAACGACACCTGGGCTTGTTGGATGTAAACGTCATAAGAGGTATCATCAAACGTATTGACCATGTTTTCTTGTTTGTTGTCGAATGAACTTACATCACCTACTATAAAAGATGAGCAGCTATGCACAGCTACTATGTGTTCTGAAAGCGCAACATCAAATACAATTGACATAATGTGTATTTTTTTCTCGCTACAATTTGACATTCGATAAATGTGGTTATTTTTCATTTCTGACTTTTCTTTTTTGGTATATATAGATACTCACACGATAGTTTGCAGATAATGAAAAGATTGTAAATTCATCTTTGAGACTATAACAGTGCTCACTGATCAGGTTAAGAACAAAGATTTAATTTGGGTTTGGAATAAAATCTTTCGTTATGAGGAAAATGACGTTTTTCTCGGCGCGGAAGATATTCGGTCTAAGTTTCGAGATTTCGATAGAAAACAGGTTAGAGAGGACCTTTTTGTAGCATAGAAAAAATAATCATTTTGTTCAAAGAATTGTAAACAGATGACGCACCAGTTTTTAGTCACCACGAATCCAGCAGCTAAAACAGAAATAAAGGAAAGTCTATAGCTGAAAAGCAAAAATGTGCTGCTGACTCACTGGACGGTATTTAATTCTTGCAATAGAATTGGTTGATGTCTTGTCCGTTGATATAATGTGTTGTATTGACTTCAGTGTGTGAACGATGGCATGTTTTACTACAAAATCACCACTTGTTTTGTTTCTTCAATCAATTTCATTTTTAATTCAGATCGTATTGATTTCGCACATTGTAATACATATGACTCCGCATTCATATTCGTTAAAAGTCGAGGAGATCTAATTCCTAATAGCTCAATTATTATTGAGCGTGTTTCTTCACTGAAACTTTCTTTGAGATAATCCCAGGTCGACTAATCCGACGGGAGAATTTTAAAAAATATTAAAATTCTATTTAGCGCAAAAACGCTTTTTAGAGGTTGACTATAGCAGATTTTTCTTGGCGCATCGGATCCCAGAGTAAGATAGGATCGGGTTCCGATCTTACGGATCCGAATCTTGGTACGAAGCCCGAAATCCGACGGAATCTGTTGGTTCTTGTCGTTTTTCATGTAAGATTCGATGCAACCCATTTTCAGATCCGATTGTAGGAATGAAGACATTGTTCCAGACTAGTCTGACGATCGACAATCACAAATTCAAAGCACGTGAAGAAATTCGGATGAAATGAACACACAAATGCTGTTATCATTCATTCTCAAATCACGATAAATAGGAGTCATAGCCAATGATTTTTTAAGCGCGACACATGTCGCTGGTACCGAATGTGAACGACAGAGAGTAGTTATATACTCATGTGATCCAAACCCAAGGGAAAAACAGTGGACTTTGAACTTGAAGTTACTTCCAGTTACTTCAATTTCATTTTAAGTTACCCGGAATTTCTGGATATGTTATATTTCAGCTTCGGAGCATGGTACCTAAATGGAACTTGTGGGGGGGAGGGGATCATATTGGAGCTCAATGATGAGGTTTTATGAAAAAAATTTTGTCATTGGAGTTTGCGAAAACAATTATAGTAAGCTGCATCGAATTTCATCGACAGATTTCAAATTTCATCGAAAAATAAGCATCCGTTCAGGAGTTATAACGTTTTGAAATTTGTTCAAAGGCTGCAAAAATTTTAGCAACATCTGAACACTGCTCTATGTCATTAATAACGAAAAATAAGGAATAGCACAAGCTGTTTTCGATACTATCTATACAGAAAAATAATAAATTGAAATTAAGATTTTCTGTATTATTAATATAGACAAACAAAAAATAGAAATTTTTTTTTCTATATGGTTAATATACAAAAATAAGAAATGAGACTTAGTGCAACAAGAGAAGAATATCGACTAGTTGCTGTACGATGATCGATCATTTATTTTCGTACGTCATAAATTGCCGTAAGTATTTAGATTTAATATTTTGTGGCTTAGTAAATTGACATTTTCAGAATAGGATATTATATATTCTATTTTTAGGATAGAGAATTTTCCTTGAGAGATTACTAGTTATTGTTTTTTTATTTTCAAAACTTATTAATCATATGTATCAAATATCAATACAACAATTTCTTGATCTTTTTCATTATTCAATGATAAAGCATTGCTGTTTTTCAATAAATAATAAAATGATTATATGAGTAAAGTAATTCCGAATCAGGTTGTACGAATGAATGTTTTATTTTTGGTATTTATTGATCTAGAAGAGTTATTAATATTAACATCCATTAATAATATCCACTTACTATAATAAGAATGATTCATTGTCATCTATTAATGAATTTTTGCTTTCTTCTGATAGAGATGTTCGAGTTTTTATTCTCATAAAAGATTCAAAGGAGGATATAAATCAACTTTTTCTATATCGACGATAGGATCATTCATGGTAATTAAATCATTGAATTCTTGGGTTGAAAATAAATTTTCATTTACAAGTTCCTGTCATTTTATAGCTGTTTTATAATGGCTGACCTTTTTCTTTTAATATCTGTTCCTCGCCCGAGGATAACAGTATGTTTCTATGGAAAATAATAGCTCGAAAATATTTTCATCTGGACATAAGAAAATTGAAACATACTGAATATGGATTACCAACTTGTTTATATTTTCTTGTATCATAAAATGGAAGTATGAGTCGTGAATGGCTGTTATATGTTTTTCGGCCTATTTGTGTCCAACCAAATTTGCACGGCAATTGTGATTTATCATTAACACTATTATAAGTCATTGGACCGACACGATGAATATTTTCTTTCGAATGATGTACATTTTTGATAGTCCATATTGGTGAACGAATTTTAATAAAATCATATTTAGGTAAATAAAGAGGTATCGACGTGTGCGAAGTTCGTTTGCCTAGTGGAGTAAGCAAATTACCCATTGCATCGCGTGGATAAATAAATCGAGCTGGATCAACATAATGTTTTCGATTCGATCTAATAGGTGAAATTGCATTATTTAAAGATATTTCATTATTAGAAAATAGATATTTCTCAAAACCATGAATCGGACGCACTTTCCATGCATCCACAAAATTTCTAAATTGATGATTATTAGACATTAAAATAACATATACATATTTATAAATCAACCTAGCAACAGAATTTTTAATTACTTTTGTTTGTGCTGTATTAATTACAGTTTTTACAAAGTAAATATCACTAGCAGCGAAAACAGAACCACAATCTATAATGCGCTATCAAATGTCGAATAGAGAGATAAGAACAAATGCACCACCATTTTATAGTTTACATGATGATACTTTTTATCATGGCCCCGCATGGGTAATTAAACCGAAAATATTTCAACCGAAAGAAAATCTAATAAAAACACCGGGTCCAGCCGACTATCATATACCAGATAGATCTATCTATAGTCGACCAGGTGAACAGAGAAGGAAAAGAAAATCATTTAACCAATTATCATTTCTTTAGGTAAAACAATCGGTAGTCGATACGAAACAACTTCATCGATCTCATCTAATTTATTAGCACACTACAATCCCAATGATCAATTTACATCGAATGCTAAGATGCCTGCAATCTCGATTATACCACGTCGAACAGAACATAAACAAGAATATGTATATTCCGGACGTTTATATTTTCCATCTGAATCGAAGTGCCACCGTCGAGCTCCTCTCCTTCGACCATTATATGCTCCAATAGTTTCACGGAAAACAAAACAATTGATTTCTCCCGGTCCAGCTGCTTATCCAATATATGAATTCGATCATGATGATGATGTTTTATCACGAAAAAAACCTGGTTTTACACAAAAACATCGTTTTTTATCCGATCAAAAACTGCGAACAAATCCACCTTTCTATTATCCAGCTAAAATCGATCGACATCGTTTACCCTCGTTTACCATTGGTAAACGTCTGTTTACATCGAAAAAATATAATTCATGCGCACCACCTTATTACAGTTCCTTCGGCGATAATCATTCATGTTCCAATCTTACACGACCAGGTGTAACATTAAAAGGACGTTGGAATCCATCGGTTTATAATGGTGCTAATTAAATACCGAAAACTGTGACTAAAAGCATTGAAAATTTAAAAAAAAAACGTAACTTAATGATCTTCAAAGGTTAATGAATTGTTATATTTCCATTTTCTAATCTAAATGAAACTATTATGAAATATCATGGGACCAATGATCTCTGAGAATCTCTTTGTATTATTTGAAGACTTTCTCTTTTTTTCTCTCGTGTTATTTTTCTAAGACATGTAGAACCTTAAGTATGACACGCAATGCACTCGTGTTTTCGTTCTAAACCGCCGAGAGAACGCGGCTGCATTCAAGCATAGTGGTTATTATTTATTCGCGCAACCAATAGTTAATTTTTTTCCTTCTCCGTCCTTCTCTCATAACGTAGAAAAAAATCAGCAGAAGAACGAGAAAAACAAAACAACAACCCAAACGTTTCTGATCTATTATATTTTCTACAGGAAGAAAACATGTTGGTTACAACAAAAACATTACTACGGCCATAGTGTAGACTTAATGGCGTCTTGAATGAAGTTCTGCTATGCTGTCTAGATTTTATTGGTAGAAAAACAAGAAAACAAAATGATACTTCTTAAATGTTCGCCATTATTGAACACTGCTTCTCATCGATTATTATCAACAATAAAATTACCTACACTTTATGAAACATTAAAAGTTATTGAAATTTTGCCTGATGTTTTTGTTCAGCCTGCCGAAACTCTATTCGTTTATCCTTATCGTACAAGTGTATTCGGTGGTCAAATTATTGGTTCGGCTATTTATGCTGCTCAACTAACATTAACACGAAATCATCCATTGCATAGTCTTCATTCGTATTTTCTCTCAGCAGCTGATAATTCATCGGCAATAACATACAAAGTTAAACGATTACGTGAAGGCCATTCATTTCAAGCACGCAGTGTTACAGCTCTACAAGACGATAAAATTGTGTTTGAATGTGAAATGAGTTTTCATAAGAAAGAAAAAGGAAACTTAGCACATCAACCAGTGATGCCTAATGTTGGTAAGATTTTTGTTTTCATATTCATAGAAGAAAAATAGAATTGTTGTTAATTTTCCTATTCTTGGTCTTGTTCCACCTGAAAAACTTCATTCAACAAGAGAACGTTTCCGAAGTCTTCTTGATGATCCTCGACTACCAGCTGAATTTCGACCATTCGTTGAACTAGGTCTTGATATGCCTACACGTATAGATATTAGACATTGTCATCCACGAGATTTACTTACACCGGCACCAGAATGGCCAGCACGACAACTTGTTTGGATCAAAGCTGTTGAACCTCTACCCAATGATTCGCATTTACATCGTTCAGCTGTCGCTTATTGTAGTGATCGTGTATTATTAACCTCTGCTCTCCTTCCCTATGCTGTTAACATATTTAGTCCACGCATTAAAATGCAAGTATCGCTTGACCATTCAATGTGGTTTCATGATGATTTCGGCTTTGAAACAGCATCTGAAATTGATGAAGCAACACGTGACGACGATTCAACACCAATCGAACGAACGACTGGTATTCCGCCTATTCCACCTAAAAACCCGGTTCGTGCTGACGATTGGTTACTCTATGAATTAGAATGTCCGGTTGCAATGAACAATCGAGCATTAACATTTGGACGAATATGGACGAAATGCGGACGACTAATAGTAACATGCGCACAGGAAGGTGCTATTCGCTGTTATTAATAGTAATGAAAGTCGAACAATTTCAGATGAATGTTTTATTATATTAAAATAAATTCTACGTAGTTCATTCAACAATAGTCAGTATAATTCACGAATTTGATTTTCATTTCATTTATTATCAACCGAGCTAACTAGATTAACACGAAAAGTAAAGAAAATCTTACACGACAAATTAAAATTTCTTTTTTACATTACATAGGACCTGTAAATATATGAATACGTCCACTAGAATTTCCACCGACAATTATTGGAAGTGTTCGATGACTGATGTTGGCTGTAGCTAATGAATTTAGATTTTCACTAGTTAGTGAACTTGTCTTTTGGCAATTTTCATTGTAGACACTTATCTAAATTAATAATATAAAAAATTCATGGGTTAATAAATGAATATTTTACTTCTCTTGGATATCCATTCGATCCAATGAGAAAATCAGATTCGAATAGTGCAAAAGGTTGTGCCGTAAAAGGTGTTACAAAACGATTCACATAATTTTTATGAGCAATTCGTTTTATTGGTCGAATATTTAATGGATCTTCTGCAATTTTCATATCATTATATGAAAATGATGCCAAATGATCATCTCGAGTTGCAGCCATGATATGAGTACCTGCATGATTATAATAAGCTCCATAACATGAACGATCGGTTTGCAGACAATATTTCATAGATGACATATTACGTAGATCCCAGACTTTCACACAGCTAAACAATTTCAATTGAATCCAAAATAAACAAAAATTTCAAAAATTCAATCATACTCATCACTTCCAGATAGGCAAAATTCATCGACTTTAATTGGATTAATATGAAGAGTACGAATACGTTTTTTTGATACATCAAAACGTTCTACCGTCACTGGACTAAATACAAGGAACAAAAATTTTTATAATCATAATAAAATTTATTCTATTTTGTGATGGTGCCTAGTATGCATTTCAGATGTTTTTTTTCTGAGAAATAAAAAAACAAAAAGATCTTACTTGACTCGAATATCAACTAATAATACATCGCCATTATCCGTAGAAATGAGACAAGTTTGTAATGATCGATAATCAAAAGCTGTTAATCCTTGCTCATCGGGCTCTCTAAATATCTACATAATTATATTCCAATACCTGATATTTTTTTGTCGCGAAATAAAAAATTTTCTATACTTCAATCGATTGATGTTTTGTTATATCATACGAACGAAATGTTCCATCATAGGATGTCGAATTGATATTATTCGGATTGAGATTATCAAAACGACAACATGTCGCATATGCTGTATGAAAATCGTAATTAATTTTACACCATTTGCCATGTATATCATCGATAGACTAAAAATAAATTTTCTCTAAAGTTTTATTTTTAATAAAAAGAATTTTTATTTACTTTAACAACAAGACCCACTGCACCCTTCCGATCGCAACCAATAATAGCGACTATATCTGAACGAGAATGAATATCCATAGATATGAGACGATCAGGCGTAAGTTTAAGAACATTTTCATCGGCTATTTCCAAATCAGAAAATTTAAAAGTCGATCTATTTAACAAATTTTATTTTTAGAAAAAATAAAAAGTTTTTATTTTACTTTTTTGGCGCAGGCGTTGAATTATTTTCTCCGAAAAATGTTTGAATCTTTCGATTCAGGTTTTCTTGTTCTTCTGGAGAAATTTCAATCGTTCGTTTAATAGTTTGTCGTCGATAAATTGTAACACTTTGATCCTATTCAAAATTTTACTTATAAGAAAATATAGTTGAATCATATCGATATACTTTCGTAGTGTCCATTTCATTATCACTTTCTTCGGGCGACGCAATTTTGTTACCATCAACATCCATATTCGCCAGACGAAGTGATCGTCGAACTGGAATATTTTCCGAAACTGTTATACTAAACAAATGAATGAATCGTACCGATTTTGAAAGGAGAAAAAATTCAGTGATCCGGAACGATTGCGATGAACGTAGGAAGTCAACCCCATGCCTCGAATGAACGCACATGTATGCAATTGATTTACATGTAGTTTTAGTCGTCTCAACAACTGAAAGTGTGCGGGGGACAACAAGTTCGAATTACGTACTATTTACAATCACGTTTTTTGGCATCTTTTTTCGCTGATAATTGTAGTGTATTGGCTAAAGTTTTGATGTCATCTCGAATCTAATATCGAGAGAAAAGGAAATGCTGGTTTTAACCAAAATTTAAAAAATGAATTTACTTTTGTGAGTAATAAACCGTCTAAAAATGCTTTGTTATCTTCAAGATTTTTTCGACGGATTTCTTCAACATTACGCATTGGTTCGTCGTTATTTTCCTTGTCTTCAGGTATTTCTTTCTAGAAAAAAAGAAGAAGTTAGACAAATAGTTCAAAAAAGAAAAATGATTGATATATTTACTTTGATTTTTTTTCGATGTTTTGGTACAGTTGGTTGAACATCCTCTTCGGATTCATTCTAAACACGAATTCAAACATAATAAGAAGTTTACAATCAGTGAAATTTACCTTTATTCTTAATGATCCAGACCGAAGAATAATGGGCATAGTTTATATAATTAAAAAATAAATAAAGATTCTAAAACAATAACTAAAATTAACCATATCTCATTCAATTACGTCTCATGTCAGATAAGATTCTTTCGCAGTCAATCTAAATTTTAATAAATATCTAGAATTTGTTATTCTTTTTTCAGTGTTCGTTCCTTATTATTTTATTCTTTAACAAGATAACAATCAAAGCACAATATCGGCTGAATACAAAAGCCGCCGCAATAAAGAAAACTTTCGTTCTCTGCTATTATTTGCCTAGAACTTAACCAATATTAATCCAATAGAGGTCGTCATAGCTCTTGTTTTCTTTCCATTTCTGTCTTGTATGTGTTGTACTTTGATCTGCCGCCACACTCATTCTACTAGCTTTCGATTCTCAATCATGGCTACATACAAATTAGTTTTAGGTATGTTTGCTTCTTTTTGTTTTCGTATCAATTTAATTGATAAATACTTTGTATCTTTTTTTTCATAGTTCGACACGGTGAAAGGTAAACAAAAGAAATGTCAAAAAAAGAGAAATATTTTTTTTAATCTTGTTATTGTTATTTTTTCTCTCTAGTGAATGGAACCAAAAGAATTTATTCTGCGGTTGGTACGACGCTGACCTATCAGAAAAAGGCTTTGAAGAAGCTAAAAAAGCTGGTCAAGTTCGTTTTGATTAAAATACAATCGATTATGTCTTATTTTCTCTGTTGTTTCTAGTGGCTTAAAGAAGGAGGCTATACATTTGATGTAGCTTTTACATCCGTACTAAAACGGGCTATCAAAACTCTTTATAATATTCAACAAGAATTAGATCTTCACTGGATACCTGTTCATCGTCATTGGCGTCTTAATGAACGTATGTATGGAGCTTTACAAGGAAAAAATAAATCAGAAACGGCTGCTAAATATGGTGAAGATCAAGTTAAAGTAAGTTCTTCTTTTCGTTCACTATAAATATGGCAAATGTTTTTTTTCTAAATTAGGTTTGGCGACGTGCTTATGATATTCCACCACCAGAACTTGAAACATCAAGCGAATACAATCCAAGAAATGATCCTAAATATAAGGTATATTAAATCAGCAAAAAAGGAAAAAACCTAGATTATTTTTCGTTTAGAATTTAGATCAACGTGTATTACCCTTAACTGAATGTTTGAAGGATACGGTTGATCGTGCATTACCATATTGGCATGATGCTATTGTGCCGGCTATTCGTTCCGGACAAAAGGTACTTGTTGCTGCTCATGGAAATTCACTCCGGGCTTTGATTAAATATCTTGACAAAGTCTCCGATAATGAAATCGTTCAACTTAATTTACCAACAGGTAATAGAAACAATTAAATTGTTTTTAAAGTTCGTTTTTTTCCGTTTTCAGGCATTCCTTTGGTTTATGAACTTGATGCAAATTTAAATCCAATTAAACATTATTATGTTGCACCTGATGATATCGTTCAAAAAGCTATTGATGAAGTTGCCAATCAAGGAAAAGCGAAAAAATAACTAATTTACATTTATTGAACTGTCTTGCTCACTAGTCGAAATGTTTAGTTTCATTTGAAAACCTCGCCTGTAGAATTCCTCGTATAAGACGTAGATATTTATTCAAGGTCATATTTTGATTTTAGCTATCAGATATTAGTTTTAGTGCATAGGACAAGATAAAATCATGTAGTTCGTATGTCTAAATTTTAAATAAAACAGTCTATCAAATTATATAATATAGCTGAATGTTTGCTTTGTTTTTTCTTTCAATTCGAAACGAATAAGTTTATACACCAATGAATAGTCGCAAAAAAACATGAATACTGCAAATCGAACTCAGTGAACCACAATTGAAAGTATCAGCTCAAGGTCGATTGGCTGTAATGGATGGGTTTTTTTATCGAAAAAAAAATACGAATTTTATCCGCCGACTTTGCACCTGTGTTTTTTTTCTTGTCTACTATTATTTTGAAGTGGTAATATGTACCAAATTATGGATAAATAATGGTTCACAAGTCTTTCATGTTTCGTAGATCGGAAACTATCATGAGTTGTGGTAAAAAATAGAGTGGATACTATAAATTTTCTTTTTGGCAAATTCCATCAATTTTCATGGTGAGAATATTCAAATAAAAAATCCTAAATGTAATTGTATGAAATTGGAACTTTTAGCGGTACCAAATAAAATCAAAAATTGAAATTCTCATTGTTGAATATCAGACACAGATTAGTACGGCTTTTAGCAACTGCTATCGATCATTGTGCTAGAAATACAAAATTAACGTAACCACTAAAAAAAAGAATCTGTTTGCATACATGTACAGAATTTTAATATTTGTTCTACTGAGTTTCATACCTTAAAAAGTCGGTGCTAGAGTTCATAGACAAATGTTTTATTGAAAAACGCAATAAAATGATCCTATGGGTGAATATTCTTTTTTTGACCTTTTCGCACTTTAAAATTTCAAGAACGATTTATCTCTAGACAAGTTCGTTTCGTCATAGCTTTTCTTTCTGTTGTTCTGATAAGTGATTATATTTTGGGTACCATGCCGCCTGTCTATCAGAATACAAAGCCGTTAGTGTGGGCTTATTTGTTGTGTATCAATAACTGCGAGAAGATATTCGTTAGAAAAGTTATTTCTAAGAGTGTACCAAAATATGATTGTAGCGCGTTTTAAGTTATCATAATAATTCGAGACAAACTTTTTTTTATAATGTTTAAAAATGTTATAATAAAAAATCCCAAAGAAAATCCTCGAAATTCTTCAGTATTACAGTTTATCAAATCAGAAAAACTGTTTTCTCCAACTGATAAAATACCACCACAAATCAAAACCTCTTTCAATTCAAATGTTTTTATTGGCGATACAACAAATGTATCGTTATTTAATTTACTAAACGAAGAATCATTGATTAATTCATTTGAATGTGACAATGATGCAACATTGGGGGCCGGTGAATATTCATTTCTTATCTTCGGCGGACAATATTTAACTCTCTATAACATCGATGGTCAACTGCAAAAGATTCCATGGAATACAAATCTATACGATTCAATAAAACAAATTCGTTGGTCACCCTATTATCATTCATACTTAATAATGACATCTCGATTATTTTCCCTATTGAATTTGTTCTCCTTTGAATTAGCATCAATTAAAAAGTCCTTTCCATCTAATGAACAATTGCAATTATTTTCTTGTCATCAAACTGATCTCTGGCTTGTATGTCTATTAAACCTAAGCAAACAACAAAGATTTTTTCATTACAACCTTACAGAATGGGAACGAACTCATTCGATACGAAAAAATTATTCTCTCGATCAATTAGGTTTACATAGAACGGATACAATCTGTGCAATTGAAAATGATCAAAAGGGTGAATGTTTAGGTTTACTAATTGCAGAGAGAAATCAAAATTTAACTGTTGGCATTCAACGACGACGCCGACTCATTCTAATTGCTATTTCTCATATGTTACCATTGAGAATTATTTATTTTAGTGGTGCTGATGATCTCTATTGGACATTGACATCGGTCATGAATCGAAAGATTTCAACGACCGGATGGTTACTTAGTAAATATTTTAATAAAGAATTGACTTTTATCGATAATAAATGCAATAATAAATTAACGTGTATTGAATATAAAAATGAACTGCGCAATTTAGCAATTACGACCAATGGACACTATTTAATATTAAGAACAATTAATAGTTTAGATATTTATCAGATAGATTAGATCGAAAGAATAACAGAGGTATTTATTTTAATGTTTTAAATTAATATGAAAGTACAATACAAACAAAAGGAAGAAATTACGAATGAAGAGATTTAGTGAGCGAAGAAAAATTTACTTAGATTTTTCGGTTAGACAATATCTGACGAAGTATAAAATCGATTTATGTTGCAATAGATCATTGATGTGTTGGCTAATTTTTTATGATTAGTTCAAATTGCGTTAACGCTCGGTATCCTAGTTTATTGTAATTAATATTTTCAGCATATATTCGACATATGACTTTAATAGGTACATTTGGTTTAACATCATTAAATTGAACCCATATGTATGGTGCTTGATATACATCTTGACGATCGATTTTGCCCCTAAAATAAAATACACATGTCTTATCCTTATTTTGTTCTGTATACGAAATTAATATCTAGATGAGTAATAGTTTACGAAAGCGATTAGAAGCATTTTTCTACATAGCCAATGTCTTTTAATAAACCCGATCCCTTGAGTAATTTTACGGATGACAATTTTGTATGCAGAATTGATTATTGAAAATTTCTCGATAGTCAATATTCGAAAGCTGCCACATTTGTAAGATAGATAATGGATGGATTTAGGGAACACCTCGTTGGCTCCAGTTTCTATTTTTCAGTATCTACTTGAAACGGTGAATCCTATTGCTTCAGCATGTGTGTAAAGTGCAATTAAACGAGGAACGTTGTATGAAAATATACATAGAGAAAGGTGCAAAAGTATGAGTTTATGGAAGCTTTGGTTTTACGACGAAGTGAGAATATTTGTACTTCTTCATCTCAACACTGACATCGAGTTATCACACATATAAAATTGCTTCCATTGAATAGAACAAAACAAAAAAGGCATTCTTACTGGTAAGGAAACCATTTGGTGTCAAGTGAACCACAGTTTTTATCGTGACCATTCTCTGATATATATGTTATATTTTGAATATTAGCCGTATCAGCTGCAGACTAAAAAGAAGACAAGACATAGATCTTCTTGCTTGACACAATAGAAATAGTAAATTACTTCTCCGGTACAATGAATAGAAATAGCGTTGGGATTTGGTCGACATCCAGCATTTTGATATGCTTCCTCGTCTTCTGGCATATAACCTGGTTTTGGTTCAAAGCCAATTATCTATATATAATTAAATAGGACATTGTTTAGTTTTTTTGTTATTCCAATTTATATTTTTACTTTATTTATTTTAACAAGTATGCATGGTTTTCCGCTAGCAAATCCATATTGATTTTGAGGTGTACAGTCACCTGGATCGGATATTGTAAATTTCTTTGTTTGATTGAATCTATCAATATCATATTTCCAATAATCTAATAGAAAAATGTAATAATTCTCATTGAATAACTAAAAATTTACTTACAAACTAGTAGATATTGATGAAGACTTTTAACATAACGATCGATTTGATTTTTTTCAACTGAAATAGTATTGTCGACGGCATCTATTTGTGGTCGAAAACCTAAGCCTACAATAGATTGAAAATAATTTATTTCAAATTTAATTCGCTTCCATTATGCACAAACCAGGTGCAAGAGGTTTCCCACGAGCTTGCATACATGACGCGTCTCCGTGATATCGTGGACGGTCTAGTGGTACTAATCGCATAAATACAAATACCAAGGTGGAAAAGAATCCAGCCAAGCCAAAATAGAAAAAGAAGTAAAAAATGGCTAATTTTCCTATTAGAGAAAAAGAAACAATGTGTACATATACAGATTAGTATTGTTTCTTCGATTTTAATTTACCCCATCGAGTTGAATCTCTACCAAGAAATTCCTTTCGTTTAGAATCATATACTGCATCTGCGATCATTGATAGCAGTCTATTCATAATGACGCGCTGTGCTATAATACTAATCTAGAAAGAAAAGAAAGGTGCTGCTTTGTCTTACACGACATCCCACAGTATTAAATAGATATGCCGACGGTTGGACGCATTCAAAGCCTTACAAAATAGTTCATACTGATACTATTGAAGAGTAAAGGGAATATTCTAAATCATCTTTATGGATTATATTTTTACTGTAGTGACACCAGAGAGGTTTTTCATAAAATTTCTGTTGAAAATCTTCTGAAAACATATTACTAATTCCTCCGCTAATCAATGGCAACGCTTGTTTTACAATCGGAAGTTGTTTCTACACTCGAACTCAATTTCAGCAATGAAATCCGAACAAAACTTTGTAAACACTTTTCTTCTAATGTATATTGGATCGATCAATGCATTTGGCGCAAAAGACACTATCTCAATTGCGTGTGACCGAGATTCTATCTTTACAAACCTAATGTTGTTCAATCTCACTAGTCAATCGATATGAAATAAGAAGAATTATCTCATTATGTTCTTTATATCAATTGAAATCGGTGCTCTCTTTTATTTCTGATTGGTCCAATGAAAATCGTATTAATTAGCGACCTCATTGATATATTCGGTTTTAATAATTTAAAACAGATTATAAATTATAAATTTGAATAATTTATGTTATACAATGACTTCTATGTCTGCGGAAAAATCAATTTCATAATAAATCATTTTTCATTGGATCAGTTATGCAATTACATTTAGTTTTAAAAAAGTTCTGAAAATTTCACATTTCATTTTTTCCTTACTGACTGTCTGTTGAGAAGAGCGATAAGATCATGTCTCGTCTACATAAAATGTCAATTCAAGGCATTCGAAGCTTTGGAAATCGAGATCAAGATACACAAGTCATAACATTCTTCTCTCCATTGACGGTTATTGTCGGTCCAAATGGATCGGGTAAAACGACCATAATTGAATGTTTAAAATACATGTCAACTGGTATAATGCCACCGGGTGCTAAAACAGGTGGAGCATTTGTTCATGATCCAAAAGTAGCACATGATACAGAAGTACGTGGTCAAATTCGACTTCTATTTCAAGATGTTACAGGGCATAATGTTCAAGTGCAACGCACACTTGTTGCTACACAAAAAGTAAACGATCGCACAAAAAGAAACATAATCGATTTTTAAACTAAAATAAATTATCTTCTTTCGTAGAAAAGCAGTATTAGTTTACGAACGCTTGAAGGTATTATTATTCGTGAGGGTGTTAATGGTGAACCAATACAAATAACATCGAAGTGCATTGAACTCGACCGAGAAATGGTTACAGCATTCGGTGTATCGACCGCTATTCTTGAAAACGTTATCTTTTGTCATCAAGAAGAATCGAATTGGTTAGTCGTTAGGAAGAGTTTTACACGATTTTAATTCTTTGCGATTTAAGGCCATTAAGCGAAGGAAAACAATTGAAAACAAAATTCGATGATATATTTGCAGCAACGAAATATATGAAAGCACTTGAATTAATTCGAAAAATTCGAACTGAAAAAGTTTATTGTTTTTATGAGATTTATGTTGAAAGAAAGAATGAAGTATTTTGTTTTAGTTACAAACAGTGAAAATCAGCCGAGCCGAAATCGGACATTTGAAAACCTATCGTGATATGTTAGTTCAAGTAATTATGTCAAAGTTTTGCTTTTTGTAGTAATAGCAAAACAAAAAACTGTTTATTTAATTTTTATAGAAAAAAAGACAATATTCAGATATTGATGATCGTCGGCAAGCATCAAAAAATAATGTCGACAGTATTCAAATTAAACTTGAACCTATTGATGTGAGTTTTACTGGAAGAATGAGAGAAATTATTAGCGGAACTTTATCTGCCAGGAAAAAAAGATTTGGTCAAGTCTAGTTTGTATTAAAAAAGTTTCAGAATCTTTTTCTAGTTGGGATACATCATCAGCATGATATCTGAAGGACCGAAAAACAGCGATGGTGTTTAAATATTATCAGGAACGGAAAAATAATTTTAATCAGTATCATATTTATAGAGTACAAAATCTTTTCTTAAGATAGTTCTCACTATAACTGATTGGCAGACTGTTTCTTTAGTTGAATTTTTATATTTTTTAAAGTCTCGCTTGGAACTTATTGCCAAAGAAAGTTCAAAAATGGTTGATTTTCAACGACGTATGGGTATGTTTTCTCAAATAACACAATCTCGTGTCTACTAAGCACAATTGTTATTTACTAGATCGTCTCGCGAATGAATGTGAAGCATTAAAAAAGAAGATTCGTGATCTCAATGCAATTATTGAAGAACCATTTGAAGGTTCCGAAGATGAACTTAAATTATTAATAACCAATTTTCAACGTGATCAAGATAAAAAGAAACGTGAAATTCAAGATGTAAGTAATACTGTTCCCCATAACACAGATTCGATCACAGTCACAAACATGACATCAGCAGAACAGAGTAGTTACTTACAAAATTCAGCAGTGGAGCTGGTCTCCCAGGAATAAATCTTCATAATGCTATTGTGAATGCTAGTTTTAAGATATTCATATCAATCGTTACAATCTTGTTGTTTACTATTTACAGTTAGATGCGAAAAAATTGACAATGGAACGGCAAATAAAAAAACTAAGCGAAAAACGTACATCCGACACGAGTCGTTTAGGTGGTTATGAATTTGAAGAAAAACAATATAAATCAAATTTAAGTCGTCGCCAACAATTCATCGATGAATACGTTCAAAGTTCATCGCAAACAATTGATAAAGCAAATCTAAATAGTCATTTAGATAAACAAATTCAAAGTGGACAAAAAGACCTAATGGAAAAACGTTTATTTTATCAACAAAAGGAAAAAACTATCCAACAAGATGTAGATAAATGTCAAGAACAACGTATTAAAATCGAGTCAACAATTAAATTAAAAAGTTCACAAGTTGAAAAAACTCTCAAAGAAATTCAAGATATAAAACAACAACAGAAACAAATTGAACAATATTTAAACAAACTAAATGAACTTAATAAACGGATTGAACGTAAAGACGATGAATATCAACAGAAATTATCAAACGGAATCAATATCGACCAATTAAAAGTTGATATTAGTAGTGACGAACAAAAGCGTACTCAACTTCAATTTGAACTTAAAGATTTAAACAACGAAATTGATAATTTACATGCCAATGCAAAAATTAATACTGAATATGAAATGTTCAAAAAGGAAAAAACTGAACGTGATGAACAAATTAGAAAAATGTAATTATTTTTAGTGCTTTAATTTTGAAATTCGAACAAATGTCCTAGGATGATATGAGAGGCCGTTAAAAAACACGATTTTATTAGTACTAGAACCTCTGTGGGATAGCGTATGGGTATAGCCTAAGTAGTCAAAATGAATTTTTCTTTTCCAATTTGATATAGAATTTGAAGATCTGAAATAAACTTCGACTCATGTCTAATTGTATTTTTTTTTTAGTAAAGTTCGTCATCATGAAATTCTAACAACCCTCTTTCAAGGTTCAATACCAGAACAAGATTCGAATATTTGTGTTCAATTTGAACGAGAACATCGTAAACTACAACAAAGTCGTATTACATTGGAACGACAAATTCAAGACATACGTCGAGAGTTATCTGGCAAAGAAGAAAAACGTCGTCTATTAGCTGATGAATTAAAACGAAAAGATTCATTGCGAACTGAATATACTGATCGTTTGCAAGAACAACTCACTGGACAAAACTATGAAAAATATTTAGAAAAGCTATCCAACGATGTTAAACAAAAACAAGATGAAAAGGGCAGTCTTGTTGGCATGGAAAGAACTTATCAAAGATTTATTAATCAAGTTCGATCAACATTAAAAGCAGATCCGTTAGTTCAATAAAAATTTTCCTAGTAACTTGTTTTTTTGTTTCTTCTGTCATCGTAGATGTTGTCCGTTGTGCTATCGAAAATTTGAAAAGCAATCCGAAGGTGAACAATTAATGCGTGACATGGAATTACAAATCAAAGGACCTGAATATCGAAGTAAAATTGATCGTGATTTAGCATTGTTGCAAGAAAAATTCGAAAACTGTCTGAATCTTAAATCGGTTAACAGTCAACTACAAGATCTTGAAGAAAGAGATATTCCAACATTGAAAAATCAAATGAAACAGCTCGACAAAGAAATTGTGGAACTAAAAAATAAACAGACCGATCTCGAAAAAGAATTAAATGATCAAATAACTTCACCATTAGAACAATGTGAACAAGTCAAAACAGATATTATTATGCTTAATAAATATGTTGTCGAACGAAAAGATTTCGAAACAAAAATTACTATTTGTCAACAAAAACTCGGTAATAACTTTAGGATTTAAATGAACCAAAGTAAAAGAACTTGATATTATGTCGGACGCTCGACTCTTTTCTCAGTACGCCATAAGCGCCAGTCCGTGAAAGCTTTTCTTAATCTCCCATCTAACACCTGGATAGGTCCTCTCGTTAGTAATCGATCAAAGAACAAAATATGTTTCTAGGTAAAGGACAAAAATCGACGCCGCGCTCACTCGATGAAGTAAAACAAGTGAAAAATGATGCACAAAATCAATTCGATCAACTTGACAAAGAATTACAACGTAAACATAAAGAACTTCGTTCACAACAAGATATAATACAAGAGCTACGCGAATCATTAACTGAACTTAAAAATGAAAAATTAAAATTAAGTTCTGATATACAAAAGAAAGAACGACTTGATGAACAGCTACAAAAATTAACCAATACTATTCAAACACTTAAAGAGGAAATCGAAACAGACAAAATAGCATTAGAACCAATTAATGTAAGATTTTAATTAAAGATAAATTTATTATCATTAGAATAAAATATTATGTTTAGATTGATATTCAAACGAAAACAAAAGAAAAAACTCGGCTACTGACAGAGAAAGAAAAGACCTTATCGGCACTTACTGAATCGGTTTGTATTTTTTAAAATAATTTTTATCACTATTTCAAAATTTATTTTGATTCATAGGCCAATGTTCTGGAGCAAAAATTTAATGAACTAAAAATATTAACAACAACAATTAATAAGTATGTGTTAACAAAGAGAAAACGATATTTCAATTTGAATGTTAAGTTTACTAATCAGAGTCGTAGTCGATGCCAGTTCGGAGTTCTGCATAGCTAATATATAGTCTAGACCTGTAATTCTCCATCCGTTCATGTTAGGAAAATGAAGAGAGACCAGTAAAAAGAATATCTTCATAATAAATCTATTCAACACAATTCATATTTTTAACGTTTAGCTTCGAAGATCGTACATCGAAATTATTAGACGAACTTCGTTCGTCATTCGATCAAATCAATATTCAAGAAATACAATTACAATCACAACTATCATCATGTATAGCAACGATTGCTCAATATAAAGATGATCTAGCTCGATCAGATAATCGCTATCGACAACTAAACGATAATCGACAGTTACTTTCAAGTGAAATAGAACTTAAACAGAAACAAAAAGATCTTACTGAACTTGAAGAAAAAACTCATGGGCTTAAGTAAATTAATTTTTCTTGTTTTAGAAAATGTTTATTTCCTTTTTGTTTTGTCTACATACAATAGATTAGATTCGCTAATACGAGAAGAAAAGCAATTACGTTCAACGCAAGATACACTATTTAAAGAGAAACATACAGCATCAGCACGACTTGCAACATTAGAACAACAATTAATTGAATTAGGACAAGAACTTGAACAGGAACATTTAAAAAATGCAAATGAACGTTATCTTAAACATTTCGTTCAACAAACAATCGAAGAAATAGCATCGCAAGATCTCGAACGTTTCTATAAAGTTTTAGATCAAACAATGATGACATATCATACTCAAAAAATGAAACAATTAAATAAAATTATCCGTGATCTTTGGCGAACAACGTATCGCGGTTCTGATATTGATGCGATTGAAATCCGTTCGGATGCTGATGAAGAAAACGCATCGAAAGCTCGTCGAACATATAACTATCGTGTTGTTATGCTTAAAGCTGGCTCAGTTATGGACATGCGAAATCGTTGTAGTGCTGGTCAAAAAGTTCTTGCTTCACTTATTATTCGACTTGCGTTAGCTGAAGCATTTTGTCTCAATTGTGGCATTCTGGCGCTAGATGAACCAACGACTAATCTCGATTTTGAAAACATCGATGGATTAGCGCAAGCATTGATTGAGTAAGTGTCTATCTTATCTTTGTATCTATCGAGTTTTCCGGCTTCGGGCGCACAATGATGTGTTCTCTAATCGAGATTTTAGTCATGCTCCACTGGATATAGTTTTAGAAATCTCGAACTTATTTCCATAGAATAGTTTTTTATGCGAATAAACAAGAAAATTCCATTGGGGTTTATTTTTTCAAATAAAATTGTTCATTTTTTAGACTTGTCAAAAACCGCGCAAGTCTAAAAAACTTCCAATTGGTTATTATAACACACGATGAAGATTTTGTGGATTCACTTGGTAAATCTGCATATGCAGAAAAATGTTATCGTGTATCAAAAAATAATAAGTATGTTTTAATTATATGTTAAATATGTTGATGATGTTTTTTTGTTTTTAGTGGCCTATCGAGAATCGACGTTTGCAATATTGCTTCATTTGGTGCACATTGATCGCATAAATGTACATTTTAAAAATCTAGTCAGATTTATTCGTGTGATGATGTTATTTTTATAAGAAGGCGATAAACCAATCATGAAATGTTTTCTCTCGTTTTTTTTTTAAATATCCAGTGTGGTGTACTTTTATGAAATAGATAAGACAAACTAATAAAAATATTCTTTTATTTGATTGCGTTTCGTGATTCATAAAAAAGTGTGCATTGTGACCGTTAATGAATAGGTAAGTGAATTATTTTAACAAAATTAAGAGTAAATTGACGATATATTAAACATAATCATTGTCAAAACTGTTCTCTACCGCCCCCTATAGACGATATGACTACGTCGAAATTCACATTTGATAAACTATTTTTTATTTAATGTTTTATACTTGAAAATAAATTTATGATTATTATATTTTCGGTGGACTTTTATTGAAAACTGATTGGAAAGAATGACATACTTATCATTTTTTGAAAACTATTCACTCCCGGTATGATGACAGCACGCGTGTCTCCACGTGTATGCTTATGCGTTGATGTTAAATGTTGCATAAAATAAAAGTGACTGATGAATTCACGCTATTACTACGATTTTATTTTTCATCTAGATTTTTCATGCATAAAATAAATATGACTGGAGAGTCATCAACTACTAAGTCACTTCTCGATCATCCGTGGATTAGAACTAAGGAAGAAGTCGCTAAATATTATGATGTTCAAGAAGACATAGGTCTTTCTGAAGCACGTATAAGACAAGATTTTGAAAAATATGGCCCTAATGGTAATTTACAACTATTTATGACACATTCGATTCGTTTTTATTTCGTTCTAGAATTGCCTGCCGAAGAGGGCAAACCACTTTGGAAACTTATCTTAGAACAATTCAATGATCTTCTAGTCAAAATTTTACTTGCTGCTGCTTGTATATCATTCGTAAGTTTAATTTTACTCCAGACTATGATTCCAATTGTTCTATTTCTTTGGTAATAGGTCTTAGCTTTATTCGAAGAACATAAAGAAGACCATAGTCTTGTAGCAGCTTTTGTTGAGCCACTTGTTATTCTTCTTATTCTTATTGCAAATGCAACTGTCGGTGTATGGCAGGTCAGTATGATTTAGTTCACTACTGTTTTATTCTAGAAATTTTCTCGAATAAATTAGGAACGTAATGCAGAAAGTGCTATTGAAGCACTGAAAGCGTATGAACCAGAAATAGCTAAAGTTATTCGGCAGAATCGACCGGGGCATGTTCAAAAGATTAAAGCTCGTGAACTTGTGCCTGGAGATATTGTTGAAGTAGCTGTTGGAGATAAAGTTCCAGCTGATATTCGTATAACAACTATCTATTCGGCAACAATTCGTGTTGATCAATCTTTATTAACTGGTGAATGTGTTTCTGTTATTAAACGCACAGATCCAGTATCTGATGCACGTGCTGTCAATCAAGATAAAAAGAATATTCTTTTTTCTGTAAGAAAAATAAACTTGAAACTGTACGGAGGCGTTGACGTTTGAAATAATTTCTAGGGAACAAATATTGCAAGTGGTAAATGTCGGGGTATTGTTATTGGAACAGGTTTAAACAGTGAAATTGGTATGAATACATTTTTATATGTGATATAGAGAAACTCTAATTTCGACTGAGAAATAGGCACATGAGTCTATTTCAATGTTCTAGACTGGTTTTACATAAGCCACTTTTGTTGACTTTTCTAGAAGTATGTACTTTAACTATATCTGAATTGTGAGCAGAATACTGTTGAGAGTGATTTGAGACAAAGAAAAAGATTGAAATCTACAGACAATATGAAACGCTGCTTTTCTATAAACTAATACTATGCAAAATGATGCATGCCAATATATGTATTTAGGAAAAATTCAAACCGTGATGACCGAAACTGAAGAAGAAAAAACACCATTACAACAAAAACTAGATGAATTCAGCGAGCAATTGTCAAAAGTAAATTTTGATACTTATCATTTAATGATAATAATTCTTTTATTTTAAAGGTCATCTCAGTGATTTGTGTAGCTGTATGGCTCATTAATATCGGCCATTTCAATGATCCCGTACATGGTGGTTCGTGGCTTCGTGGTGCTATCTACTATTTTAAGATTGCCGTCGCCCTTGGTAAGTTTATTTCGTTTTATTTTTATTTCAGAAAAAAAAGTTTATTAACCATATCTACTTGTGTTTTTCTTGTAGCTGTTGCTGCCATTCCTGAGGGTTTGCCAGCTGTTATAACAACTTGCCTTGCATTGGGAACACGTCGAATGGCGAAAAAGAATGCTATTGTACGTTCATTGCCATCGGTCGAAACA
>CAJNYU010000624.1:0-25303 GCA_905331475.1 Rotaria socialis | reverse complement strand
TCCCCCCCCTCTCTCTCTTTCTATGTGTTATGTAGGAGCCTTACTATTTTCTCTATCTCATTATTATTCTTGCGATAATCTCTTCTTTTTTTTTTAATTCATTGAATTAGCACAGAAAATTCTTTTTCTGTTCTATTGATTAAAAGTAATTTGTATAAATATTATAGACGGTGAGTGATATTTTATATTATTTCATAATGTGATATCAGAGATTTTTCTCCTCGAGTTTCACGCATAAAGTTTATTCGATAATTATTTAATGTGTTTTTCTTTGTAAATGGAGTTAGAAACAAAAATGAAAAAGACATCAAATAAATATGTCAAAGATTGATTTGCAAAATGTGTTGATGCATGCCGATGATTAGACTTTAGTTAAACGCATGAGAACAAGGAAGTAATAATAGTAATAATAAAAAAGAAAACAGATAATTAATTATAAGATGTTGTCAAACAGTAGATAGTCATCAAATATCGCCTATGCCTATGACATTATACCGCAAACGTAAAAATTCTCATAGATTTATCAATACTTTTGTTTCTCTTAAATCATAATGGATAATTATCAAGGATATATTGAACGCATAGAAAATTAAAATTCAATAAACTATTTTCCTATGATTTCGACAATCGGTTTTAAATTGATAGAGATTTTGCTAAACCAACATTGCTTGTCTCTATCTAGAATTCTAAGGAAATATTTCTACATTCTTGGCGTTTGATGTTATCTCATTATTGGATAGAGCGCTTTGTGTACGCCAAGAAAAGCCATTCCGATATTCATTATCGGATGAATGAAAGAAAACTAAGTATTCATCATATTTCAGATCGCCATGCATCGACCATCCATGGCTCATCGTGCGTCCATTTCAATGGTAGTCATTGATTACCCATGGACAAAAACTAAAGAAGATGTTGCTGCTTTTTATAATGTTGAAGAGACGAAAGGTCTCTCCGAAGAACGTGTTAAGCGTGATCTTGAAAGATACGGACCTAATGGTAATACAGATGAGAAACACTATACATATGTATATGTAATCCACATTTTTATTTTCACATCATCTAGAATTACCAGCCGAAGAGGGTAAACCACTTTGGAAACTTATCTTAGAACAATTCGACGATCTTCTAGTCAAAATTTTACTTGCTGCTGCTTGTATATCATTCGTAAGTTTAATTTTACTCCAGACTATGATTCCAATTGTTCTTTTTCTTTGGTAATAGGTCTTAGCTTTATTCGAAGAACATAAAGAAGAAGATAGTCTTGTAGCAGCTTTTGTTGAGCCACTTGTTATTCTTCTTATTCTTATTGCAAATGCAACTGTCGGTGTATGGCAGGTCAGTATGATTTAGTTCACTACTGTTTTATTCTAGAAATTCTCTCGAATAAATTAGGAACGTAATGCAGAAAGTGCTATTGAAGCACTGAAAGAGTATGAACCAGAAATAGCTAAAGTTGTTCGACAAAATCGACCAGGGCAAATTCAACGAATTAAAGCTCGTGATCTTGTGCCTGGAGATATTGTTGAAGTAGCTGTTGGAGATAAAGTTCCAGCTGATATTCGTATAACAACGATTTATTCAACAACCATACGCGTTGATCAATCTTTATTAACTGGTGAGAGTGTTTCTGTTATTAAACACACAGATCCAGTACCTGATCCACGTGTAGTCAATCAAGATAAAAAGAATATTCTTTTTTCTGTAAGAAAAATCAGCTTGAAATTTTAGGAATGATATATGTTTCAATTCATTTCTAGGGAACAAATATTGCAGCTGGCAAATGTAAAGGTGTTGTCATTGGAACAGGTTTAAACACTGAAATCGGTAAGAATAACGGAATCCTATTAGTTCGATTTCGATTTATAATTAATGAAACAACATGTTTCATTATTTAGGTAAAATTCGATCTGAAATGGCTGAAACCGAAGTAGAAAAAACACCATTACAACAAAAACTAGATGAATTCAGCGAGCAATTATCAAAAGTATGTGTTCTAATTACACAAGAAAAATATACATCTTTTCCTATTTTCCTTTCAAGGTTATTTCTGTCATTTGCGTCGCTGTGTGGGCTATTAATATCGGCCATTTCAATGATCCCGTACATGGTGGTTCGTGGCTTCGTGGTGCTATCTACTATTTTAAGATTGCCGTCGCCCTTGGTAAGTTTATTTCGTTTTATTTTTATTTCAGAAAAAAAAGTTTATTAACCATATCTACTTGTGTTTTTCTTGTAGCTGTTGCTGCCATTCCTGAGGGTTTGCCAGCTGTTATAACAACTTGCCTTGCATTGGGAACACGTCGAATGGCGAAAAAGAATGCTATTGTACGTTCATTGCCATCGGTCGAAACACTCGGTTGTACATCAGTTATTTGTTCGGATAAAACAGGAACATTGACAACCAATCAAATGTCTGTTTGTCGCGTATGTCTTTCTCTATGCCGATGATCAATGATTGAATGAATGAATGTTGGTATTTTCTGTTTTAGATGTTCATATTCAATAAAGCTGATGGACATGATATATCGGTTGAACAATATGAAATCACTGGATCAACTTATGAGCCAAAAGGAGATGTAATGGTTAATGGACAGAAATTCAATTGTTCTGATCGTAGTGGATTAGTTGAGTTAGCGGAATGTGCAGCCCTATGCAACGATTCAGCATTGGATTACAATGAAGTGAGTTTCGTTGATTTGCAATTTTTGTTTCCAACACAAATGTTCCTTTAATAGACCAAACGAATTTTCGAAAAAGTTGGTGAAGCTACAGAAACAGCGTTGACTGTGCTTGTTGAGAAAATGAATGTTTTCAACACGGACAAATCGCGTTTGTCACCACAAGAAATGGCCATGTCATCGAATACAATTATTCGTCAAAAATATCGTAAAGAATTCACGTTGGAATTTTCACGTGATCGAAAGTCCATGTCTTCATATGTGGTGACTGCTGGACGAGGAGCAAGTAATAGTCAACAATCAGCTAAAATGTTTGTTAAAGGCGCACCAGAATCAGTGGTCGATCGTTGTACACATATTCGAATTGGAACGCAGAAAGTTCCAATGACACCACAAATCAGACAAGAAATTATGAAATTAGTTCATCAATATGGAACAGGACGAGATACTCTACGTTGTTTAGCGTTGGGTTGTATTGATAATCCAATGAAACGAGAAGAAATGGATTTAGATGATGCACGAAAATTTATTACTTATGAAGTAAGATATTCCATTTTGGATCATAATTAAAGAACTATAAAAAAAACATTGATTTTGTATAGACCAATATTACATTCGTTGGTGTTGTCGGTATGTTGGATCCACCACGTACAGAAGTTATTGATGCTATTCAACGATGTCGTGATGCTGGTATTCGTGTTATTATGATTACTGGTGACAATAAGAATACAGCTGAAGCTATTTGTCGACGAATTGGTATCTTTAAGGAGTCACAAGATACTCGAGGTAATGATTATATTTGTGGCAAGAGGATTATTTTCAAAAATCTCTTTGCGATATAGGTCTTGCCTTTAGTGGTCGTGAATTCGACGATCTTTCAGTTGAAGAACAATCGGAAGCTTGTCGTCATGCTAAAATGTTTGCTCGCGTCGATCCAGCACATAAATCGAAGATTGTCGAATATTTACAATCGCATGGTGAAATCACAGCTATGACAGGCGATGGTGTCAACGATGCTCCGGCATTGAAGAAAGCTGAAATCGGCATTGCTATGGGTTCTGGTACAGCTGTAGCTAAAACAGCAGCTGAAATGGTTTTAGCTGATGATAATTTTTCTTCGATTGTCTCTGCCGTCGAAGAAGGCCGTGCTATCTATAATAATATGAAACAATTTATTCGGTATTTAATTTCATCAAACATTGGAGAGGTAAAATTGATGAATATGAATCTGGATGAATCTCGAAAAAAGATTATTTCAGGTTGTTTGTATCTTTTTAACTGCTGCTCTTGGTCTACCGGAATCATTGATTCCTGTACAATTGCTTTGGGTCAATTTAGTTACTGATGGTTTACCAGCAACAGCACTCGGCTTCAATCCACCTGATTTGGATATCATGGAACGTCCACCACGTAATCCAAAAGAATCACTCATTACACCATGGCTTTTCTTTCGATACATGGCAATTGGAAGTAAGTTTATCGTACTCTATCTGTACATCACCATTTAGCAGCAGATTATGAATCCAAGTTCGATCGAGAAAATGGGACATTTAATTGTACGTTAATCGGTATTCTATCAGATGCCTTGTCATAAGTACACATAAAGTCAAATCGTTCGGGTTATTTTGACCTACTAGTTTATTGAATGGCGAAACTTTATGCATTTTGGTTAGTTAACTCATTGGATCATTCTTTGTTTTTGTTTAGCTTACGTCGGAGCAGGTACTGTTGGTGCCTCATGCTGGTAAGTGCTACAATTATCGGAGTCTATTAAATAAATAATAAACCGATTTAAGGTGGTACGTTTCGCATCACGATGGACCATTACTGACATGGACACAACTGGTGAGAAAATCAATAGAAACATGCAGTGGAATACTCATATCACTTGTTTTTCATGCTTACATATATATATATATATATATATATGTATTATTGTAGCATTGGGTGTTTTGCATGAAATTACTTGGGTTAGTTTGCACTTATATAATTATGTGTTCTTATTTAGAAACATCATTTTAAATGCCGTGGGGGTGGTAAAGAATGGGAAGATATTGATTGCGATGTCTTCGATGATCCTCATCCCATGACAATGGCTTTATCAGTATTGGTTACTATCGAAATGTTAAATTCAATTAACAGGTGATTATTTCGAATGATAGTGTTCAAACAGAGAAAAATAAAAAGCAAAAAAATTTTGCTTGTTTTAGTTTATCTGAAAATCAATCTCTTCTTAAAATGCCTCCATGGTATAATAAATATCTTTTATGTGCCATTGGCTTGTCAATGTCATTACATATGATGATTCTCTATGTGCCAATGTTTAACGTAATATCAATTCAAATGAATTACCAACGAACAAAAAAAAATGATGAACTATTCTATTTA
Source organism: Rotaria socialis (assembly GCA_905331475.1). Classification (NCBI taxonomy): domain Eukaryota; kingdom Metazoa; phylum Rotifera; class Eurotatoria; order Philodinida; family Philodinidae; genus Rotaria; species Rotaria socialis. The sequence goes on along the minus strand of CAJNYU010000624.1, from coordinate 20,237 downwards.
TTTTAGACCGTATTTCAAATTTGTCCTTTGACATTGGAAGAATGGATAGCTGTATTAAAAATATCGTTTCCTGTAGTACTACTTGATGAACTATTAAAATTTATAGCACGTCATTTTATAGACAGTAGGTTCATTCAAGAATGCATGTTGAACAAAACTACTTATGCATTATGATCCTTCCGAATTTGTGCAGTGTTTTCTTTTTTCGTTTCCAGAGATTGATTGTGAAGCAAGTTTAATGCATGATGTATTCCGATTATTGATACTATGGTGTTTATATCTGATAATTTTCATTTCCCGATCGTTTTTGAACAAATTGTTATGGATGATTTCGTAAAAAACTACTTGTATTTTTGTTTCCTTTTTCTGTTATCTATCTCACTGTTTGCTTATACGTGTTGGTATGATAAGCATGTGTGTTATTTATGAAAAATACAAAAAACAAACAACAATAATAAATCATGATGATCATTATTATTATTATTATTATTATTATTATTATTATCTTTTCTTTTTTAGTATCACCAAAAAATAGTGAAATAAATGAAGTCGAAGGCAAATAGATAAATTAAAAGAAGATTTTGTTTTTCAAATGCACTCAACGCTTTCTTTCTTTCTCGAAGAAAATATCGTCCGACGGTGATCACTTCATTTTCCCTTCTGTCTCTTGGAAATCACGCATAAATATAATCAGATGTGTGAGAAACTCGATCATTATTATTTTAAAATTGAGTACCTGCCCTTTGTGTTAGATTAGGATATTTTTCATAATATTTTTTTTCGTTTATTCTTGATTGTCTGTCTTATGTATCAAAGTTTTATTTCTAATAGATTGGATTGTGTGAGACTTACTTCTTGTCTTTTCTTTCTAACGATATATGACCCTGGAGAATGTATTTGCTACTCTCTTTCTTTTCCTGTATAATTTTTTTTACACAGTTTTGTCCTGTTTTTTTTGTCTGACACTCATAAACATATCTGTTGTTTCGTTGGGCACAGCAGTTTTGTTGTCCTGATTTCTTTCTTTTTGGAATATAAACACATACAACACATACACACACACACACACACACACACACACGCGATTTACGTGTTCAATATTTATCTTGATTTTGTCATAACTCAACAAACGCAAGGAGTCGTTGGTGGTCTAACAATGATGATAGGAGAGGGCAAACGGCTTATACCGATTGTCCAATGTATGAGTGTATACAATGAAGCGAAAGATGAATAACATACGTGTGTAGGCTGTGTTCGAGAGGAAAGCAAAAGAAGAAAAAAGAAAAAAAAGATGACTGATTCATACGATGTGCTATTTGCGTAGGTGATGAAAAATGTCATGCAATGAAATAGAGCTGTATTTTTAGATAAATCATTTTTTTATTATCTAGTATAAATTTAGTTGTTTCGTATAGCATTTTCGTTAAACTATACAATGGCATCACGTGCTAAAGCGAAACCACCAAAAAAGCGTCAGCAACGCGCTACATCGAACATATTTGCTATGTTCGATCAATCACAAATTCAAGAATATAAAGAAGCATTTAATATTATTGACCACGATAGGGTATAAAAGTTTTGTTTTTTTTACTTAATATTTAAAAAAAAAAATTTTTTTCTTATTAGGACGGTTTTATCAGTGGTGATGATTTAAAAGATATGTTTGCTTCATTAGGTAAAGTTGTAACTGATGTTGAAGTCGATGGAATGATTCGTGAAGCACCAGGCGATATAAATTTTACTATGTTTTTAACATTATTCGGAGAAAAATTAACGGGTACTGATCCTGAAGATGTTATTAAAAATGCATTCATGTCATTAGATGAAGATGGCTCAGGTAAAATATCCGACGAACGTTTACGTGAATTATTAATGACGATTGGTGATCGTTATACAGATGAAGAAGTCGATGAACTATTTAAGGAAGCACCAATTAAAGATGGCTTATTTGATTATCAAGAATTTGTTAAAATTCTTAAATATGGTAAAAAAGATCAAGATTGAATGCTAGCTCTAGTTCATATTCAGATATTGTAAAAGAAAGTGAAACAAATATCAGTTGTTTTTTCTTAAAGTTCATTCGTCTCTTATTTCCATACAAAACATTCGATAAAAATTTATTATTTTTTCCATGTAACATGCATTTTGAAAGTTGATGATTATTACTGCTTCATTTCTTTTTTATTAGAAAAACAAATAAATGGAAATAAATAAATCTTTTAATTTTTTCATTTTCAATGATTAATACAAGATAAACGTATTATGATAAAATTATCATGATTTTTGGGTTATGAAAATAAATATATCTTTGAATTCATTTTATTCATAGGTATGAATCGACAAAGTATTTGTTTTTATGCCAGCTATTCGATAAAACGATGAATATTACCTCTGAAAATTAATGAATAACTTTTCAACGCTTGAGTTTTGTTTCGAATCGCAGACGAAAAGATTGAAAATGATTTTCATTTTATAAGAATGCATTTGGTGGCTAAAAATATAGTTATTTGTATTCTCAATTTTTAGTTAACAGCTGATAAATAATTGGATTAAGTATTCTGAAGGAAGATTATATTTGTTAGCATTTATTAATTAATGCGGTGCGAAGCACAGCATTTATGTAGTCCGTCGCGAGTTTTTTTTGTTTCTTTCTAACTTAAGTACGCATAAAAAATCAGATTAAGTAGCGCGATGATCCAAAGAACCGTAAATGATAGAAAATTCATTCAAACTAGATATGAAACTAAAGAAGTCGAACTTGCTACATCTTTTTTTCCGATTAACAATAGTAGTTTCGTTCGCCTAAAAATATGATTCGAAAATGAAGGTTTTGAAAGGTTTTATTGTTTGATAATTTCGTGCTAATTAAAATGACGTCATCAATAGTTGTTAACCAATAATCTATTGCTTTACATCTGATTCAAGATAGTGATTCATGAAAATAATTAATCCTTCAATAAAAAAACCGTTAGAAAACTGGTTGTTACATTTTCAAAAAGATCTCCTAGTGATGAAATTCAATATGGTTGATTTAAGAATAGTGAATGCGAAATTTTTATTCAAAATTGGTATACGGAAATTTAAAAAAACAATCGATTCTAATGAATCTTAAAGTGGATCATATATTTTTTAAATGTTATTCTCACTACTTTCGAATATTCGGCTCGTGTGCTTCGCACCGCATTTCGTAGTCGAGTGAAACTCGAATACCATCTAGTCATTCATCAGTTGCAGATTCTAACTTGTCATTTGTATTTTCTATTAATAAAGAATGAACGATTAGATTGTTGAAAACAAGGGACCGTATTTTTATCCCATAAGTCGAAAAATATATTATTCAGTCATTTATTTTCAATCGTTTGTTCGGAGATAAAATTTCATTGGATTCAGGTTTAATTTTTCCTAGCCAAACATTAACTGCATCTCTCGTATTCACAAAAGTGAAACCTGGGCAACGTTTAGTCAGCCATGCAAGAATATCTTCAGATTGTAGACGTTGATATCCCCTTATTCGAAAAGCTACACTGGACAAATCCACGATTTGCTCGAAAACCTCTTTCATTAGTTCAACTGATCGTACATCTATCTGCAAATGATGTACATGTCGAGGTACCATCGATATAATACTTTTCAAATTGTCAGAGTATTTGTTGCAAGGCCAACAAAAATTTATAGCAAGCGAACGAAGATTGCGCACTGGCTTTAAAAGAGTATTAACATAAACCGTCGGATCATCGTCCAATTTAATATCAGAATAAAGAGTGATGGATAGGTGCTGAAGTTGTGAAATATCGATGAGTGTTGAAACAAACTTCATTGATTCGCGTATCTGTTCTCCACGTACGAAAAGAACTAAATCGGTCACTTGACCAAACTCTACGGTGGTACTATTTGGATCATCCTTAAACAAAAAACAAATAAAATAGTGTGTTTTTTGTTGTTACTGTGAAATACTAAATTCTTTATTCTATATATCGAGATGTCATGCCATTTATCAATATCTTACCCTTTTAAAGAAGGACGACATTAATCTTGTTGTCAGATCAACAACCAATGTACTAACACGACATGTTGTATTGCTTGGCAAATTGTCAACGGTCGAGAAAATTTTTCGAAACGGTTTTAGATATTTGAGGCGACTAATGCACATGGGTACTGTGTACAGATAAGTCCTGTATTTTGAACTTTTAGTTTGCTCACAGCAGACCAACCAATGTTTGTGTTCGAGCCAAAATGGTTGTCGGAATGGATCAATCAATCTCTTGATATCAAGCAGTGAATCTTGCCGAGGATGACATACCGTGAAGAAAAATTCAAATTTTTGAAGTTCAGTTAATTTATTTTGAATGAATTCTTCCCAACTGAAACATTGAGACAGAAACTCTGCATCGCAATTATTAATAATAAGCTTTAAATTCACAAGTGAAGGAGTTAACAGCAACAGAGAGTCGAGACTTGTTATATGTGTGTGATCAATACTCATCGTGAGAGAGGTCAAAGATCGATGAATCGTTGATGAACATGCGGCGGTTGATCTGAATTCATACACTGCAATATCGAACGTTTTTAGATGAGGTAATCGATTTAGCAATGTCAGAAACTGTTGGCTTGTACATGTCTGAATTTTCAGATTTTGTAATAAACAGTCCGTAGGCCACGAAATCCTATCGAATATACAACCGATACTTGTGAGACTTAGTTTGCAAAGATTTGGTAGTGCGATTGCACGTGTAATCATTTTTAATGGCGATATGATGTGCTGCCCTCGCGCATCCATAGTGAATGAGATGAGCGAATTCAGCTGGCACTGTTTGCTGATTGCCATTAGATCTTCTGCCGCGATATTGATTAGAGTCAAGTGACGCAATCGTCTGAACAGTTTAATATGGAACAACGACAAAAATAATCCAATTTGACCTGGAGTCTTCTCGTCATCGGAAAGTGTCAGTGAAATGACTTTCATCGGGCGAATAGAACGACAAATCGTATGAAAGTTAGGCTGGGAAATAGATCTTAAATCAATATCGTACCGATCATAAGCGTGAGCAATGCTACGAAATCGTCGACAAACATTTGCTACAGAGATTAGAATAGTTTCACAAGGCAGAAGATCCAAAAGTCGATAGAGTAATTCTGCTGGTAGTGTGTCAAGTGATGGCAAGCGTTCTGTGTTGCACATGATAAGTAAATTTTATGAAAAACAAAAAATAACTATGAATTACAACTTGTACATGTGTTTTTATAAGTTGCTTAACATTTTCGTCCTGTTCAGATGAATCATATTCAATTTTACGTTATTATACTTCCGATAAATTAGTCATTGGAAAATTCCAAACGATGTTTCATTAAATATCAACATTTGCCGAAGCGTAAAATGAGCCATCTGAAATGCTTCTAGAACACTATCGCAATCATTTCGACAATCTATATATTCATGTAAAAACACGTGTCTGTAATCAGATAATGTTCTATTCAGAATTTTAGTGAAGTCACTCTAAAAAATCAAGTCGCATGGAGTGTATAAATAAGACGATTCGTTCATCTAAACAAGACACTTAGGGCCATTTCTGATTGATCAGTCAAAATCTTTTTAAGACACTTCACGTGTCTGCGGATAACCGATTTGGGACACGTGCGTACGTACGCGTCTTAATCGATCCTGATTGGAGTATTTAAACCAATGTATTTAAGCGTCTTACAGTAGTCTTTTTTAGACGCTTTCATCAATCTGTGGTTCACTAATTCAAGAATTCATATTTTTATATGAACATTAGATATTAGAAAAAATATTCTCAATGAAATAATTTGTTTACACTTTACTTGAGTTAAAATTATATTTAAAAACTACAGAAATTCTTTTAAAATTCTTTTATATATATTTCTTGATGTTTAATGAAATTCCTCGAAGGTGATATTCTTGTGGAATAAAATATTATCTTCGAAAATATTTTATTTGAGTAAATCTGATTTTTGAGGAATTTCATTAAACATCAAAAAAAATATATAAAAGAATTTTAAAAGAATTTCTGTAGTTTTTAAATATAATTTTAACTCAAGTAAAGTGTAAACAAATTATTTCATTGAGAATATTTTTTCTAATATCTAATGTTCATATAAAAATATGAATTCTTGAATTAGTGAACCATAGATTGATGGAAGCGTCTGAGAAAACTCATGCAACACAAGTCCAAAACAAAACAGTCTTAAGTAATTCTTTTAAATAGACAATGTTAAAATGTAACTGTAATCAGTTATGTTCGATAATTTTTCTATCATCTAGAAAACAAATAGAAACCTTGAAAATATATTAGAAATAAATAAAAAAGAAATTTCGGTAAAATGGTTTGCATATTTTTAAAGCCCCTTTACTTCAGATATCGAATCAAGAGATACGGATCTCGTCAAAACCACGAATATCCTCAATTCGAGTTAAAATGTGAAGCAGTTCACGACAGAAAAATCATCGGAAAAACTAGCTCTGGAAAGAGTGAAATCCTAAATATTTTCTAGAAATCGAATAAGACTCTTTCCTGCCTGTAGTCACTACATGTCTAAAAACACGACGTATTTCGCGTCTGAATAAGACTTAAGACGGATAACATGTCTTGTTAGACACATGGCATCTTTTACAGTGGCGTGGTCTTTTGTACGCCGTCATTCCTCGTTCGTCTTTTATCGGTCAGGAATAATCGTATGCGAACGCTATCTGTCCGTGAGGAAAGGATTGGATAAATGATAGTTGACCAATAGAAACCAACTGTTATTCTTTCATATTTCTTTGTTTAATACTGAAATTCTGTCTATTCACTGACGTATTCCCTTTTGTTTTCTCTCTAAATTTACGATGTCCTATCCATTTCTTGAAATACTATTTCATACTTATCAATCCCAGATTGAAAATAAAGACGATGCACTTATTATCTTTACTCATTGGTGTTTAATTTCACATGGTTTTCAACGATTAAATGGCAATCAAGTATTTTCATTCTCTTCAGAAATAAATGAAATCTAAATTGAAAAAAAAACACATTTATTTTCTTAGAAAACTGAATTATTACCCAATGATTGGAAACAAAGACCTGATAATTCGATTACAATGGAATACACAAAAAATGATATCGGTTACAATTTAAAATTATTCGATGTTGAAGGTGTTTTCTTTGCTCATTTATTTGTAAGTAAATTAAAATAAAAGAATTGCTTCAAAATAGCTCTTCCATTTTTCCAGCGTAATAAACAAGGTCGTCATGTTGAAATCAATTTTAGTGTTAATGATCATGTCCATGAAAATTACAAAGAATTTCAATCGTATGAAATATCATCGGTCTATAACATAATCAAAAACTTTTCTCGTTTTAAATAGTGCATACAAAAATTTAAATGATTTAAAAAAAGAGTTTCATGAAAAAATCGAATCATTAACCAATGGAACTTCGGATTCAAATGTAAACAATGATAGTATATCATCGAGTAGTACGCGATCAGGTACTTCGTCGAATCAACAGCAAACTGGCGTACGTCGTCCTTTAGTCGACGACTCACTTATTGATCCATTATCTGTGGGACGAAGAACCCATCCATATGCCGGTGGTTGGTAAGTTTTGAAATCAAGCAAGTTAATTTTATTTCGACAAAAAACGTAGGGGACAAATGCCTGCTGGTTATGGTCCAGGTACTGGTGGATATGGTACTTCAGATCTCGATCCTTTCGGACGTAATACACGTGGAGGAGGTTTGTTTCTTGTAGAAATCATTACATGAACACAATCTATTATGATTTAGGTATGAATATGGATCCATCGATGTTTCAACCAGCAATGAGGTAAACATATTTAACTGGTTTAAATTGTTTTTCTACCATTGATCTTTTTTGTTTTGTTTTCTTAGACCGCCCATGGCTCGATTTCAGCCTCCAGGTCCTCAACGTGGTCCGTATGGCCTTGAGTACGTGTTTGTTTGTTTCTCTAAATTTGTTTTTTGGTTCATTGGTGGATTTTATTTTAGTCCATTCCAAGAACCAAATGCTGATCATTTACCAATACCTGGTCCACATTTAGATGACATGTATAATTAAATCTACATTCTTTCTTTTTTTAAATAAATGTTTATTTTCTGTGTTTTAATCATGATGAAAACCTAGCAAATAGACAAGAGTGTCTAATCATTCTTAAACGATTTTTGAATATAAATAAAACATCATATTCTACAGACAATCGATTAATTAAGTGGTCATGATTATAGATCGTTATTCATTTTATTTTCAGATAAATATACTATGGCATCTAATACTAAAATTCGTGTAACAGTCACTCTTCAACCATCAGGAAAATCAAGTGTAATAATTGTACAAACACTCGAAGATGTTCTTCGTCAATGTTCATCGAAATTTCGCGTTAAAGCGCGTCGTGTATTTTTAGCAACAACCGGAGAAGAATTATCAAAAGATTTACCTCGAATTTCAAATGATACTAAATTAATTGTAACATGTGGTGATGCATATACAGCAACAACTAATTCAACTTCGACGATCAAAAAAGATTCAGCAATTGATCCATCAACGGTTTCCATTCAAATTATTGCAAATCGAACATTAGTCGACGAAGCTGCTATTGATCAATTGAAAAATGTGGCTCGATTATATCCAAAAGTCAAGCATATTTGGGGTATAGATAATAGTAATAGTTTCTTTTTCAAGGGAGAAACGGCGGATTTAAATCCAAAAAATCTCAAAATTGAAAAACATCCTCCCCCTGTGAATGACGTAGGTTCGACCTGAAATTCTTCCCATATATATATATATATGTTCCATGATCCATAGAAGATCCTAAAAGTTTCAGCTCGAACAAATGTTTTCTTCTTAAAATATTGAATTTTCAAACCGTGTCGTGAAATGATCATTTCTGGCGTATTCATTATCTTGAGAAGGAAGCATCTGTTTGCGCTGAAAGTTTTAGAATATTCTAAAGATCGTGAGACTTACATATGGAAAATATTTAGATGGAAATTCCATCATTCACGTTTTGGATTTATGGATTTTGAAAATCCCAAATCCGCCTTTTCTTCTTGTTTTTTATTCACACACCCACATCTGGCAAATCGAGACATGTCGCTAAAAAAATTCTTTTTCTTTTAAAATTTAAAGGTATGCCTGATTTACATGTTGGCCAATCGACACCTATTGGCTGTGTTGTTGCAACCGAACCAACTGTTGTTTATCCTGAACTGATTGGTTCTGATATTGGCTGTGGAATGAGTTTTATACGAACAAGATTAGGTCATATATCGGAAGATGATGAAAGAAAACTAATTAAATGGACAAAGCAATTACAAGGCTTAGATGATTATCTATCAAAGGAGACAATAGAAGATTTTCTTCAATCGAATCTCGAATGGCCAATACCAGTTGACAAAATTTCGAATGATCATATTGAAAATGAACAATTGGGAACTATCGGTGCTGGTAATCATTTTGTTGAGCTACAACGTATCGAAGAACTCCATGATAATACATGTGATGATCTCTCAACAGATCATCTCTATTTACTTGTTCACTCAGGTAGTCGAAGTTTAGGTGAGAGATTTTTACGTGAATTTGGCAAAGACAATGATCATACACGCGGACTTGAACGAGGAACTGATGCTTATGAAATTTATATGCAGAAGCATGACGAAGCATGTACTTGGGCGAAACGTAATCGAGCTTTAATAGCTCAACGTTTTCTTGCTTGTCTTGGTGATACAAGTCCACCGCAATGTCTTGTCGATATCTGGCATAATAATGTTGTCTTGAAAGAATTAGGATCGGAAAAATCTCAAGTACATCTTCATCGTAAAGGTGCAGCACCATCCGACAAAGGTCGGATTATTATTCCGGGTAGTCGTGGTACACATTCCTATCTTGTTGAATCCATTGATGAAAATCAAGAATCATCTGGATATTCATTAGCACATGGAGCTGGTCGAGCTATGTCACGTTCGAAAGCTCGACAATATTTTAGTGAAAAATATCCAAATACGGATCGATTGAAAATAACCGAGAGTTTAGAATCACATGTTGTCTGCGATGATAAGCAGCTCCTCTATGAAGAACATCCACAAGCCTATAAGACAATTGATGCTGTTATTGATGATCTTGTTGAAGCAAAACTAATACGAGTTATAGCAAAAATGAGACCATTGATTACATACAAAACCCGTTTAACGCATTGAGAATAAATAAATATTTTTTTTTCTAGATTGAATCTTTCTTTTTTAAACTGATCAAATATTTAAAATGACTGACAGTAAGTAAAACAACAACAAAACAGCTTCGCTTAATAACAAAGTTCTATTTCATTTTAGCCGATGATGTCATGAATGAAGAACGTCAAATCAATGATGATTATAAAATATGGAAAAAGAATTCGGCTTTTCTCTATGATTTAATTATGACGCATGCACTCGAATGGCCCTCACTTACGGTTCAATGGTTACCTCATGTAACAAAGTAAGTTTTGTCGTGAAATAAATGTTTTGAGTGGAATGTGTATTATAAAACTGTTTTCTTTTTTAGACCTGAAGATAGTAAAGAATGCACTGTTCATCGTCTTATTCTTGGTACACATACATCGGATGAACAAAATCATTTGGTAATTGCTTGTGTACAAATTCCAAAAGATGGTAGTGCAACTGAATCAACTCAATATGAATCCGAACGAGGAGGTAAACAACTTTGTATTTTCTTACATAAAAATATGAGATAAATTCTTACTACAGAATTCGGTGGCTTCGGTTTATTCAATGCTAAAATTGAAATTGAATTAAAAATAAATCATGATGGGGAAGTGAATCGTGCTCGTTACATGCCGCAAAACCCATCGCTTATTGCAACAAAATCTCCATCAGCTGAAGTATTGATATTTAATCATACAAAGTTATCGAGTCTACCTAAAGACCAAATAGTGGCTCTCAGTGCTGAAAATTGTCCGGAATTACGTCTTCGTGGACATACAAAAGAAGGTTATGGCCTATCATGGAATCCAAATACGAGTGGACATATTTTATCAGCATCCGATGATCATACGATTTGCTTATGGAATATTGAAAAAACACCAACAGAAGGAAAATTTGTTGATCCATTAGCAATTTTCTCGGGACATCAAGCTGTTGTTGAAGATGTTGCTTGGCATTTATTTCATGAAACACTTTTTGGTTCCGTTGGTGATGATTATAAATTAATGATGTAAGTTTTACAATGTAAATTTTATTTTCGGAACTTGATTTTGTCTTGTTTAGTTGGGACACTCGTTCATCAAATTATACAAAACCATCGCATGTTGTTGATGCACATAGTGCAGAAGTTAATTGTTTATCGTTTAATCCATTTTCGGAATATATTCTTGCAACTGGTTCAGCTGATAAAGTTTGTTCTTGCTTGAATAACTTAAATAAGTAAAAAAAGAAAACTTTTTTCATCTAGACTGTTGCTCTTTGGGACCTTCGAAATCTTAAATTAAAATTACACACATTCGAATCTCATAAAGATGAAATATTTCAAGTTCAATGGTCTCATCATAATGAAACTATTCTTGCGTCAAGCGGCACGGACAGACGTTTACATGTTTGGGATTTAAGGTAAATTTTCCTTGCCGGTTTCATTTTAATTTTATTGGTTTGCAATGTTTTTAGCAAAATTGGCGAAGAACAAACTAGTGACGATGCTGAAGATGGCCCACCGGAATTATTGGTAAGATAACAAAAACAAAAACTAGATGAACTTCAAGAATTATCTACTTTTAGTTTATTCATGGTGGACATACGGCAAAGATTTCTGATTTTTCATGGAATCCAAATGAACCATGGGTCATTTGTTCTGTATCAGAAGATAATATTATGCAAGTTTGGCAAATGGTAACAAAAGAAAAAATAATTTCCTCTACATTTTTTATGTGGCTTTCGTTTTTTAAATTTAGGCTGAAAATATTTATACGGAAGATGAAACTGAAGCAAATTCTGTCGATCTTGAATGAATATTCTTCTTCTTGTCTTTATATGTATATTGTATAGTTTGAAATATCTGTTAGAGAACTTCGGACGATGAATGTCTTAAAATAAATAAATAGATTAAATTTGATGATCAAATCAAATCACACTTTTTATTCCAATGCTAAAGGGTACAGGTGTTTTTCTTTCTTACACATCTACACCCACACTTTCCGTCTACTACAGATATATATATATATATATATAATTCAATTCTAATCGCCAATATCGAATGATAGACAATCAATCAAATATTTAGCAATTGTTTTATTCATTCAGCCAAAAATAAACACAAAATCTAAAAATTTTCTTCTCTACGTTGTTAATTATAATCGTCAAGGAACGACGTGTTTTTCAGTATTGTAACAGTCGGTCGCATTTCTCTTTGATGAACATGTATAGAGATATACGTGATAGGGTGGCAAGCATTTAAGAAACAGATAGTCCATGCTGTTCAACATCATCAAATAAATTGAGGCAACCTGAAAAAATTAATTCAGATAAATTATTATGTAATAATGTCGCTATTGCAAATCGTTTTCATCCACCGTTGATTTCTTCATCTAACAATATTCATTCATATTTTGACTTTTTACGATCATTTCTTTCTCCTCCGCCTTTCTCTTTTTGGCAAACTTATTCATTACTGTGTTCATCATTACCTTTTCAACTTAAACGATCCACTCATTCTCATCCATATACAATTGCAAACAATACTGCTCTTCTATCATCAACAAATTATTTTCATCGGTCAAATAAATCAAGAAATTTAAAAAAAATATCAACGTGATATTTGTTCAAGCGCTTTTTCAAGAAGTAATACATTACTTACACATACGGTAAAACGAAGATCGAATTTTCTGTAGAACAAATTCGAAAATTTTATTTCGCTTCCTAGCATATTCATACGGGTGAAAAACCATTTCTATGTGATATATGTAATCGAGCTTTTCGTCAACCGGGAAACTTAACGCGTCATAAACTAACTCATTCAACTGTAAAACCTTATGTATGTGAAATATGTGCGAAAGCATTCGATAGAACATCAAATCTTCGAACGCATCTACTCACTCATTCGTTAGAGTTAACAACAAATGAACACAATTTACACATCAATAACGATAAATTTAATTCTAATAAATGATTTATACATTTTTTTTTATTCAGAAATAAAATTCTTCTCGCAGAATCCTAGCTTATCGAACAATAATATACATTATATGGGTCTAGTCAATAAAATCCGCACCTTAGTCGCAAGTAAAAGCTTTTAAATTCATCAATATTTCAATACATTTATTAGAAAAACAGTACAAAACTATTAACAGCATACACAGATAAAGTAACATACAAAATAAAACTCTACTATTTGGCATGACAGGCGCCAGTAAGCATAAAAAAGATGTTTCGAATCAAATTTTATGCACTATTTTTAAAATTAACACTGCAAACCTATATTTTCTTCAAAAACTCTAATACATAATTCGGGGATATTCTTACTTTCTGGAATATTCAAATGTTTAATAAACATCAAAATATTAAAAATGTTCAATTGCGAAATATTATTCTAAATTAATATGAATATTCTGGTTTATCATGAAACAAGACACGTGAGATGTACCAGAATTTGAATAAAGAGTGGGTAAGTGGCGAGCTTCTGTCTTTAAAGCAGGACAAGAAAACTTTTCTCGGGAATTTCCATGTAACTCTGAAGTACAACGCTATTTTTCGTCTGGATTCAGATACTAACCTAGTTTAAATTATTCTGTTAACATTTTTTCGGAGGATATGAATTCATTATGATTAAGATATTTCTCTGACTGGAATGGATTTTCTCCAACATTGAAGAAGTCAATAAACAGTCGAATAAAAAAAACACCATCTTTCACATAGGCACTTTCGGAATCTGTAATAGCTTCAAGCGGACACAAGTTTTTGATGCAATATTCTTCATTCTTTTCACTGTTAGGGCGCATAAATGCAGGTGCATTTGGATCTGGTTTTAAGATGTATGTAATGTGCTGTTGTTTGTTAGATTGGTCCCATAAAACGAAATGGATAGGAAAAGAAAATGGATACGAAAGGAGGTTGCTATATTCCCCATTATATAATGTTAGAAAAATCGACAAGTACCATTTTTCTGCTTCAATGGTTGAACGTACAGAAATCGAGAATATATGACCATATTCTGAAGTCCTGAATTTTGGCGAATCCAATGAAAATAGCGAAGAGTTAGGATAAATGAAACGTAGCGTTACAGTCGCATCACTATCTAATAGTAGACTTGGAATTTCTTCTATGTCTCTTTCCGTAGCTTTCAGTAGTTCTTCTAAACGATTTGTGCCGTCGCGTAATTCTTTCATGGCTTTTTCATTTTCATGGTTGCGTTCTGCTAATTTCTTTGTTTCGCTAGAATTTTGATTCAAAAGTATTTCTATTTGACTTAAGTCGGTTTTTAAACGGTCGCAATCCTTTAATAGAATTTCATAGATTGAGAAAACAAGGTTAACATTCTCCTGAATATCCATCAATTCTCTAATTATTATGTTAGAACGATTCGTTATTACTGATTTATCATGATTTGAGCCAATATATTGCAAAATCATCATAATTAAACTATACTGATGTAGATCAGTGACATAGTGTGCTTCCATATCGTAACATTTTATCTACAAGCAAACTATTTTATGTAATCGATAGGAACCATAGTAGTCTATTACCGAATTTGCACAGTCAGGCAATCCACACGGCACAGATCGATGAATGCATAATTCTTGCCGATGTTCCTCAAATAGATTTATCGTAGAAAAGTGTTCATGACAATCGGCACATTCTAAATTTGCATGCATGTCTTGTAAATGGTTCTGAAATGAAAACATTTCAATATAGATATGATTTCAGATTAAGATTTAGAATGATTTATTTACCAGATAATCTTTGTACGATCCATTCCACGAGCACAAATAGCATGTGAGGATAACCATATTCAATTCTCTTGCGAGACCACGATCGGGTGATGCCTATTAATGAAAATGTATGGATTGAACGATAAAGAGACTTGAATAGTTTACTTCTTTTGTTTCATGTTCTTCATGACAATATGGACAAAGAAAAGGTTTTCTAAACTTAATTATTTAGCAATATATAGCAAAATTAGAAACAAATTGATTACCTGCTGGACAATCCTTTTGTCAAACAATGTTTGCACAGCAATATGCCGCAACACAGAAGTTGCGTTGGACTCTGTAATATGTGTTCACAATACACGCAAATAAATTTCTTGTTAATTTGATCTAAGTTTGCAGCTTTTATTCCAGCAAATGTCTTATTTGTATAGCTACTAGCAGACATCCCTATGTAGAATACGAAATCTCGAAGAAAAGAGAGCCAATTCTTTTGAAATAAAATCTAGAAAACAAAAAATGAATGTTTTTATATTCATTCTTCAAGGAACAGTCTTGAATAGTTTCCTTTTCTAGCCTAAGGTTTATATAGTTGGCAGCTTTCTTTCGGGGAAATAGTCAAGCGGACTGATCACTCAAGTAAATATTCTGTGAATGTATTTATGTGAGAAGAAAATTCCTTTAAGAAATACACTTAATGCTAGGAAGTAGCTATTTCTACTTCCCTGAGTTCATCCATGCCAACCAATGTTTTGTGATCACTACACACAGGCAGTCTAAGGACTTCAAGACTGAGTGTAAGCATAGCAATTTCAATTATGTCTCACTGTGGATACTAGGATTTTCTTCTTACGTCCTTCCCACATTCAATTACTGGGTAATCTAATCTTTTTTTTGAGAAATTTCATGTTGGTTGTATTTTCCACCAGTAATTACAAATCATCCCTTAACAAGCGAAGAGTTATGTCAACAGCTAATCTGAAAACTTTACTGATCAAAAATAGAAGTTTATTATACTAGTGTCTAACATCAAAATGTAGCTACTAAGCATAAAGTTAAAGCTTGCTTGTCATGTATGCTATTCGAAGATATGAGCATTGCCATTGTCTTTAACATTTTATTATTAGTTATCCATCGAATATAATTATTTAATAAACTTTCAATATTCATGTTTACAAGAAGCAGTCGAATGATAAAAGTGAATTTTTTGCAGCTAAATTTTTCTCGTCTAATATTTTTTAAATATTTATTAATTTACGCACAAACATCAATGGCATACAATATTTTGCTTGCCTATGAGTTACTCTAGTAAATTTAATGACTCTATACCCAGTAAAAAAAGTAACAATATATGTGTATTTTATATGGTCTCACGTTAGTTGTATTGTGTAACCGATGATGAGTCATCAATGTGTCGATTATTTTGAGAATGAACTTTTACGCGTATTCATAAAAAGAATATATGACTAATTTTTATCCAAAACGCCGAGTAAAATACAATACTTTACCAGTACATTTGATGATTCTTGGAGCAACTAACATTATACAAGACGAGTATTCTTTTAATATTTTGCTTGGTTTTTTCCAACGTACGAGTATGACGAAATGTTGATGCATTTTGTTTATGGTCTCAAGTTTTACATCAAACAAAGCTGAGAACGTTAATCATTGATTTCGTTTCGAGTCAATTTCATGTTTATTTTTCTATTTCAGTGACGCTGTGCCTTAGAGTAAAATCAATGCATAGTGGAAAAAAAACCTAGATGACGCCACACTTCTACATTTTCTTGAGTCATATATCTATGCTGTGGCTGATTGATTGAAGACGTACAGTGAAGAAATTGTCAGGATGCATGAATATTTTATTTGTAAAACAACCACCCTCGTATTCTCCAATTTTCGTTGAATAGCATTAGGAGCCGAGAGTAGTTGGGGGTAATGGCAGCAGGTTTGCCCTACTACCTCTTTGATTTTCAAACACAGGCCCTTTTCGGATGTGGCTTTTAATTGAGAATCGACCCAAACCTATTGGATTCTAATGATAAAATCTAATACTTATTACATGAATAATTAAGGGAATACAAACAATAAAATTACTTAAACAGAATGTAAATAAAAAATTGAACTCGACTAGCAGAATTCAGGCAATGAGTTCACCTTTTATGGGGCTCTCACTGTATAACTTACTTCTGTATTACGTTACTTTTATGAATAACTGTTAGAGTACGCTACCATTCATGTTTATATATGTGAATGCTAACACAATTCTTATTCATTGAAATGTAATGCATCCACCTCTGTATCTTAGTCATTCGTCATGTGACAGTGAATGCGTGTCAAAAAGAGTCACAAGGATTTGTGAGTAATCTGATGAGAATGGAGCACCTGATATTTCTGTCGGTCCCAACAGTTTAGTATCAATCGTATTTATCCATCTGAGAATATAAATGTCTAATTAAGATATTCTATGCATTACTTTTAATCATTCATCAATATCACTGAACAAATGAACTGCATTCACATCCGATCCGTAGCCGCGAATTAGAATGGATGCATTCCTCTCCATATGTAGTTTATACTATTCTCTTTGATATATAGGCTAGATGAGCTTTGATTGATTAAGTATTTACGCCCAGTTATGGCAACAATATTTTCTAGATGACCTCGTATACACAAATAAAACAGCAAACATTTGAAAAAGAGTTTTTTTTTGGAGTGATGAGTAACTATCTAACATTTATCAACAATTGATGATAACTTATAACGGATATTTCTATGAGAAGTAATTAACTGTGTTCAGACTCATAACTTAGAGTGAAGATCATCAAATGACGTTTATGATGAAAAGACATAATTGCATGCCTTCGATAGAAAGTGTTTCTTCACTGGCAGCTGAACATTATTTGCTTTTATAAACGTAATCAGAGGTAATAATCAAATCATCCGAATTCGAACCTATCTTATAGCGAATAAGAACTTGTCCAAATATATGTAGACAATGTAAAACGCATCTAAATGCCTCTAAAATGCGTTTCATGATTATATAGAAATAAATTGAAAATGGTTTGTTGACATCAAAAATATCCGTTTACATAGTAGTTGTTCCCTGTAAAATTTGCAATTTTTGTGATAAAGTAAATGAAAAATGATAGACTTATCCTGTATCAGTACAATTCATGTTAACGTAGGTATTATTTTACAAACTATGTAATAGATTAGGAAGAAATTGAAAGGATTAAAACATATGGTGCTGGTATGTCGAGAGAAAGTATCATCTTTTCTTTTCTTTTCTTTTCTTTTTTATTTTAATTATCGAAATTACTCTATATTTTGCTTGTTAGATTCACTTTTTCGTACACCAAGGTACCGTTAGTATGACCCAATATGATCATATTGCTACAAACTATTTAGCATCCAAATTAAATAGTAGTTTTCGTGAAGATGTTGAGTATCATTCATTTGTTCATCGTCTAGTATTACGAGCATTGAATATCAAAGATGCGACGATAATTAATCTGCATCAAGTTCTTGCAGAATACCGTATTTTAGATCTTGGCTGTGGTGCAGGATATTTAACACGTAAGTAATCATTCCTATGAGAATGTGTAAGCTCAATCATTTGCATGTCAAATAAATTGTCTTGCGTATTTATAGGAAAACTTAGAGAAGAACTTGGCTGTAAGGATATTGTTGGTATTGATATAAGTTCAGCTATGATTGCTATTGGTCGTGCCTGTGAAGAAGCTCACCCTCTTGGTATTATTTATCATGTCTCAGATGTACAACATTTGGTAAAACCGGAGAAAAAGTTCGATTTTGTCGTTGCCTTTTATCTACTTAATTATGCCAAGACACGTGAAGAACTTGATCGGATGGTACAGGTTATTGGTGAGCATTTGACTGGTAGTGACAAAGGTTACTTTCTCAGTATAACTGGTAATGTATGTGCTGGTGAAAATGCTCTCGATCCGGATAGATATTGCAAATATGGTTACCGATGTGAGGTGGAAACACCGCTCGTTGATGGGGCTCAAATCAAAAACATACATTTCAATCCGGATTCTACGTCATTTTCATACATAACGTATTATTTTTCACCTAGAATTTATGAAGAAGCATTTCAGAAAGCTGGCTTTAAATATTTCGAATGGGTGCCCGTGGAAACTGCGTCTGAATTACAGAAGTATGAAGATCTCCTCAAATGTCCTCCTGTGATTGGCATTTTAGCTCATAAATAAACTAGTTCTTTAAAACAACAGTTACTTAGATATAGCTAATATACAAATTCTGAATTTATTTTTATTTATGAACAAGTGCAAATCCGTAGTGAAAAATAGTGCTTTGTTAATACACGTTTCCCAGATAAGAACATGAATCTAATCAGTGAATATTGTAGCTGACGTCATAAAAATTTTTAAATAAGACATGGATATTTATCATTCATATTAAAAATATAATTATGCAATACTTTAAGTGACTTTAAGCCACTATACTGAACAAAAAAATCGTAGAAAATATAGTTCCAATAATGCTGTCATACAAGTTTCTTAAGACTAGTCTGTTATGGGAATTAGTCAATAGGGGATGATTCAAAGGCAGAGATATGTCTCTTATTTCATGCGATTTCTCAATAAAATTTAAGTACTTGCAAATATTCATCCACTCTGTAATGTACTCCATTAATATTGTTGTAGGAAGTAGCCAAACTGGACGATTTGAAGGCAGCTCTTCTTCACACGTTTTAACGGACTTTTCGTAACATTCAAGTGTTTCCAAGTAGTCACCCATGTTACTGTAGACAAATGCAATTCTGTTGATCTCAATATGTCTGCTATAAGTCATAGTCTCTCTTCCTGTTACTCATCTATTTGCCTCCTCCTTTCTTCCTACTGTTCATTTATTAGCCTTTCTCTTTCTTCTCTCATTCCAGAGGGTATGACTGTGAATGTCGGTGCGACTACGAGCGTAACGAAGAGTATATGAACGTCCACATCCACATCAACGTACATGGAACCAATTTCTAGAATTCCACCCGATTCCGGAATTGATAATCACCGTATTCTTATTATTAGTCGGGTGTTCATGTAGGAGCATAGAAAACGTGCCTTCTTAATTCAACACTCCACACCCACACACTCAAGATAGTTTTACATTCAAAAACAGATTTTTTCCGGTAAGAATGTGCTCAGAATAGCACGCACTTCTTGGAGATCGACCAAGGGTGTATACATCGAGCGTTTAGACATATGATCATACTTCCACAGCAATCGCAAGAGCGGAAACCAGGTGAGCTCTTCAGGCGTGAGAAACTGATGC
>CAJNYU010000623.1:0-13877 GCA_905331475.1 Rotaria socialis | reverse complement strand
GATTCAATTCCGGAATTCCCGGAATCACTGCCGACCAATTCCATCTAATTCCCCGAATTCCGTTTATCCCATCCGATTCAATTCCCGAATTACACGGAATTCAAACGGATTCCGCCTAATTCCCAACGGTTCCAGAATTCAGTGCACTTACACTAAAATTCACATCCACACTTATGGCAACACCCACACTTATGGCAACACCCACACTTATGGCAACACCCACACTTACCGCAACACCAACACCGTGCAATTCCGGTACGGAATTCCGGGAATCAGGTCGAACAGGAATTGATCGGAATTGAACGGAATTACACGGAATTACACGGAATTCCTAAGAATTCTGCCTAACTCCCAGCGATTCCGGATTTGAGTGATCAATGGGCACTTGATATATCTTATAGCTCGGTGACAAATGCAATTCCGGTACGGAATTCCGGGAATTAGGTAGAACAGGAATTGAATGAAATTGAACGGAATTACACGGAATTCCTAGGAATTCCGTCTAATTCCCAGCGATTCCGTATTGACCTAATTCCAGAATTCCGGACCGGAATCGGATCATCACGAAATGGGTAAGACAAGCTAGAATAGTGATACAAGTTGTAATTCCGGAATTACTAGGAATTTCGTGTAATTCCTATGAATTCCCGGTGACTCCGCTTTCATCTAATTCTGGAATTGAACTGAATTCCGTGGAATTCCGGGAATCGGATGAATCAATTCCCGAATCTGAACCAATTCCGGAATCAGACAGTGTTCATATTTGACCTAATTCCGGAATCGACAGAACTGATTCCGGGGGCGGAACTGGTTCCGGAATGTTCAACATTGCGGAATTGGATGACTGCTCAAATTAACGTAAACGTACTACCCCTACTGGGAATCCTTTAGAAGGTTTCCGGATTTATCACTATATGAAACCCTTGGTAGGTTTTTGGAAAAGGGTTTTCGAGCTCTCGAAAACCCTTAGACGCAAACAAAACAGATTCTGGCTCCGGAAATACAGCAGAGTCTTCCGAGAGTTTGAAAACTGGGGATAGGTTACCGCTACCACCATCAAATGATTCACAAATCTATATCTGATGTATTAGTTTTACGCCAATATTCTATCAACTCATTCGAATGCTGAATCTGTATCTACCCTCTTATTCTAAAATCTTAATCCAAGCTCTTAACCTATATCAATCACCTCCTTTTAATCTCTTGATCTAACTCTTTATACTATGTTTTAAATGTATTCACCTACTCTTACCCTTCAATCTATAATTGTTCCCCTGCTATTAATCCGATAATAATACTCACTTATGTTGATTTATGTTTCATATTACTGAACATTTGTGCGTAGTGTAGGAGGGAATAAAATCTCCTTTACGTTTAGTGATGATTTTCGTAAAAATTTCTTCTTTGTTTATGTCTGTTAAAGTGGGTACTTTGAAACACTTAAAGGTCCCAAGAGTATATGTCTTTTAAGTACAAAGTCATATTGCCAGCTAAAGTCTTAATGCGTTTTCATCCTTCAAGAACGGAGACTTGATACCAGTGAAAGTATACTGAATCTTTTGAAAGACAGTGCCGTAAACTTAATGAAATCCTTCAAGTACTTTCGTTTTCCGACCCACGGTCATTCAGTCAAGACAAGCTGTAGAAGTGTGATGTCTTCTAAATAGAATGTCTTCAATTTAGTCTGCCTTATGGCGTCTTCCTATCTCTTGTAATCAGCGCCTTACTGTAAGTTTTATTGGTGTAGTCTTCATGCCGCCCTTTGATGTAGTGAGTGAAAAAGTTAGTATTAGTCAACGAGTCTTTATGTTTCTTTTTAGCAAGATTCGCAGAGTCAGCGTTGTGTGTTGTAGTCTAGGCATGTCTCAAAACCGTTGTCACAAAGTCACTTAAAATTTTTAAGGCGTCATGTGTGTTAAAGCCATTACCATAAAATAAGTGAATCTTGTTAAGAGATATCAGGTGAAACTCAGAGTCATGAAATCAAGAGGAGTTCAACAGTGATGAACACTATTGTGTATTGAAGTGAAAGTCTTTAAGGAGGTGCGGGCGTGGGTGTGAGCATTTGGCAAAAAATAAATAACATCTGATCTCAGACCCACAACCTCAAGATAGGTTAGGAAAGTACTCTACAAGAGCGAATCCCACAATACGTGAGAAAACAAAGTGTCTACCTTGTTGTAATATGAGTAGAATCGAGATTTTTTTAAATTTACCTTGGCCTCTGAATCACATATAAATATGATTTAATTGTCAGTGCTAATATCATTTGTCAATCAGAACAATAAAAGAATTCAACAAATGCTAAATGAGAGACCGGTTGGATGGGAGGTCCGTTTTGATAGCAAAATATCAACGAATATTCTATGTGGATTACAATAGTTTACATATTTCGTGGATTCCACCAACAGTGTACTATCTATCTCGGCGAATGTATGATTGTGATAACTCGACACTAAATAAAGATATTACTTTGAAACATGAGCCTAAAATCGAATTACCAGATGTTTTAGATCTTACCCTAGATCACCCACACCCTCAGAGTTTTTACTGATGCATGATTTGAGTGAATGGGAAGATTTATTGGAAGTTATGACTGAACACATAACACTAACATTTATTGAATCAAATAATAGTGCATGCTAATATTCTGACCCACAACACTGTTCATATATTGTTAACGAAGAAAGCAAAACACTACAGTTCAATACTTATTCTGTTCAAGTAAAAAATATTTTTCTTCAGAAGATCAATTATTAGTTGTAGGATATTTTATCATTTCAAATATTAGTCAAAATGAATTCGATGTTGGGAAAGCTAATATTTCATATTCAATGTTCGGATTTATTTCAAAATTCTTTTAAACAAATCATACAGTTTAAATCCTTTCAATTGCGGAAACATTTTGTTGAAAGTAGTCTTGTGGATGAATTGTATGCCACTTTCTAGTTAAAAACAAAACGTTTCATACTGGTTTGAATTACTGTATCAGAAGATGATTGAAATAGAATTATTTTTCCAATTTAGTGAGAATTATGCTTCCATAAGTCAATATTCATCGAACACGTATTTTCAGTGAGTAGTTGAATCAATAAAAAGAAAATTTGCTCTGATAGTATTCATATTAAAGATTTATTGGTCACTGAATAGCCATGATGATCTGTCACAATGTTAAACTTCCTCTTAAATTTCCAGTTTTACTGCAAATATTTATTTACAAAGAAATTCATATTAGATCAATTAGAATTAGATAATATTGCTCATGAATATTACATAGAAGCAAAACTATGTGGGAACGAGCTAACACATCAATTAATAATCACACAATTTTTAAAGACAGTAGGAAATCATACGATACAATTACGTACTGGCTTTAATGAGGTGAGTTGTATTTTATTTGTTTGAAATAGAAACATTATACTCAAGTTTAATGCATCTACTGACTCGTATTCATGTAGGTAATACCACTCGAGTGGTTAGAATTGCTAATACTAAAGACATTCAAATACTCTTGACAGATCATTCTACTCGACCCTTTGACGAGGAAACGCAATATTTTGTACCAATACAGCAACAGAACAAAAGTTCACATGAAAATATTTGTCAAACTCCTGGTTCAAATGTTTATCAACCACATATCAGAATCGTTCGTACAGCCGACAATATCATTCAAAACCATAACTCCTATATCACTCCGGAAGAAGAATTAGAGATTGCAATGAATCTTTACTTTAATAGTGATTTCACAACAGAAGAGAAACAAATAGAGATGGTACTTTATCTCTATTTCAATAGTCCCTCTATAGAAGAAAAGGAACTAGAGATTTTAACTTACCTTTTCTTTTCTTAATATCATAATAACATCTAAGTTATAAATTACTGGGTAAATTAATCTTCAACTAAACTAAACCATTGATGTGAACATATGAGCTGAAGCAATTGTAAAACTTTATCTGAATGACATTTAATTGTGCTTCTCATGAGTTACTACTTTTTTAAATTGTGCTTGTTTGATTCAATTGTACTTTGCTTGATATCACAATCAAATACTAGGCATCTGGTGGATTCATCAAAAAGCCAATGAAATCTTTTTAGTGCAAAATCTTCACCGACCATGAAGCGATTATGTATTCGACTCTTTCCATTAAATTCACGTACACCAACATTTACACTTATACGAATCATAAAATATGGCAAGCTGCAATCTATTTTAATTTCCCATAGTCACTTTATTGAACAGGGATGTCGGTAGTCGCATTTAAATATGAATACTTTTGGAAGTTGAGATATTTTTAGTTAAAATTATTCTCTGCTACAATTGTAATTAATTTTCTCAAAATTAGCCAAACGAAAAAGGGTATGTTCTCTTTTGTGAGAATAGTACACTTTTGTTCTCAGAAAACTGACGTATCTCGTGAGCAGAGCAATACTTTTGTCAAAAAAATTACATTCAAATTCTTAAAAATATTCCTCCTACAAGAATATCATCGATTTCGCAATATATGACGATATCTTTTGAGGAGCTCCTCGGATAGGCGACCATAACTTATTGATCGAATCAAATCGAATATACGATTGATTTCTTCTCATACTAATTATTGCATTCATGTCTTTGAAACTAAAGAAAAGCGTGCGTGCATATCAAAAGAAATCAATATTGAAAGTATACTGTACTGTATTTCTATTTACTACTGCCGTATGAAATGCTTTTGTTCCTTCGACGACACATTTATGAAATGATTTTGAAATTCATCTTTCGAATGTTTATGCAGCAATTCAGTAGAATCTATGTCTAAACATGTTAAAATGTAAATGCCATATTTTTACTTTTCAAATGTTTGACAGTTTTATCCAAAAAATATTCTTTTCTTTGAGCAATGCCTTGAATTAACTTTGAAACTGGAAATCAGTTCACGTATTCTTTCGATCGAATCTATTCTCAATTAAAAAACTACTTCTTTCGATTTTTTCTCAACGCAAGTTTTATTCAACTATTTTACCATTTAGAAAAACTTCAACTGAAATATGCGACTGAGACAATTTTGCTTTTTAGTTTGTTTTATTTTTCGAAAACATACAAACGATAAATTAGTATTTGAAGAAATCACTAGAGAAAATGATTAAAATCAAAATAGATTATGTATCATACTGATTTTCAACCATACTTGACGAGATTAATGATCAGCGATTATTTAAAATACTTTTTTTACTTTATTAGTATCTGGTGATTGTACTCTAAGATAGTCAATTTTACGAAATATTGCAGCACATTGAACTTCGATTATCCACTCGTAGAATACTATTGTTGGTTTTGATCAACGTCAAGAATTTTCCTAGGAAAGACTGCTTTTCTTGAAATCGCTAATTATATCATCTATTTTCATCGCTTGTGGTACTATTAGCTAGCTCATTCCTCATGTAAACTTTTATAGTGCACGTTTTTACTACACACTAAATTCTAATAACTGTTTTTCTTTTTAATGCTAGTGAAATGAATCATTTACACACTTTTACATTTCGATAAACTATCCATGGAATCTATATAACAGTATCTAAAGTGCATAAAATGTAATTAGTTAATCTTTCGTTCAGAAATTCCTTGTATTTGTCCCAATCATTTTTACTCTTTTTACACAGCGTAACAGTAATGCATTCTGATTGTGTTTTATGCAAAAAATTGAGATTTTTACATTACATCGATAATCATAGTTTATTTGTGATCTTCATACGCATATTATCGAATGCTAACGAGGAGATCGTCGCATTAAGATAATCGGATTAGAACAATTAGCATTGCTAAAAGCCTTGAAAATTTCAATCATGAGTTTTGTGTTTTTTTCTCTTTTTTTTATGGATGACAATCATGCATTCTTTCATTTACTTTAATTCTTTTCGTTTTTCTTCTTCCTAGCTACTACTCCTTATTTAATGCGCAGAGATTTTGCCTATTGGCTAGTCATTATTGTTTCACCAGCAATAACACTCTTCAAATAATTGAACAAAGGGTCGGCACAATAATTTATCGAATTTACTTAAAGCAAACACTGAAGAAAAGTGAAAACTAAAGGAAAAGCAATCAAGCAAAAATATTCGGAGAGAAAAAGACAGACAGAGGAAGTCTATTTTGTTTTGCGTTCTATCATCGGTGATCAACACACCTTGTACATTTTTATTTTGTCACTTATTATCCTTCGTCAACATGGACAAAAAAAAATATACAACAGCAACCACTGCGACTACCAGTAGTAGTGACGCCACGAAAAGCGCTAACCATTATGACATACTGACCCAACCTGCTCATCGAGTGCTTCAAAACTTCGTATTAGTTTGGCTCGATGCAAATTTGAACGAATACAAGAAAGACTTTAAACTATCACTACAACACCTACGACAGATTGTATCATTTATCACAACATATACGAATGTTCAAGAATGTATTGACTATATCAGTAAACTCAAAGAAGAAAAAGTATTTATGATTGTATCCGGCTCCTTGGGACGCAAGATTATCCCAGACATTGTATCGTGGCCGCAGTTAGACTCAATATATATTTTTTGTGAAAATAAATCTTTTCATGAACAATGGGCAGCACAAATAGACAAAGTAAAAGGTGTACATACTAAAATCGAATCGATTTGTGCAGAATTACAAATCGATTGTAAAAACTGTGATCGAAATATGATATCGATAAGTTTCAATGGTATTGATCCATTGTTTATGTATACTCAACTATTAAAAGAAACCCTATTGGATATCGAAGATGACGATACCAAATCGATCAAAGAACTTGCTGAGTATTGTCGTCATAAAGGTGATATACCTGAAGGAGAAATCGATAAAATCGAACGTGAATATCGTAATCATTCACCCATTTGGTGGTATACAACGCCATTTTTTGTATATTCGATGCTTAACTATGGTCTTCGATTAATGGATGTTGATATTATTCTTAAAATGGGCTTCTTCATCC
Organism: Rotaria socialis; assembly: GCA_905331475.1. NCBI lineage: Eukaryota > Metazoa > Rotifera > Eurotatoria > Philodinida > Philodinidae > Rotaria > Rotaria socialis. Next base: position 6,906 of record CAJNYU010000623.1, on the reverse strand, counting down.
GCCATTTACACCATGAAATAAAAACGCTACATAAAGAACAACAATGTAGCATGAAAATGACAGCACCATTTCAAGTTTTTCGCGGTCAAGGTTTATCAATCGAAGATTTTGAAAAGATGAAAAAAGCCAAATGTGGACTCATGTCTTTCAACAATTTCCTTTCAACAAGTCGTGACCGTAGTACTGCACTAGATGAGTTTGCATTTACAGCAATGGCTTCTGATTCCAATATAGTAGGTATCGTATTCGTCATGAACATTGACCCAAAATTATGTGCAACAGCATCAATTCCGTTTGCTGACGTGAGCACACAGAGTTACTACAAAAGTCAGGAAAAAGAAATTCTATTTGCAACACATACAATTTTTCGCATTGATCGCATCGAATCAATTCAGCATGAGCAAACTAATCGCCTATGGCAAGTGAATCTCACTCTGGTGGACAACAATGATCACGAACTTGACGAACTTACATCTCACATACGACAAGAGGTCAAGTTGGCGTCAGGATGGTCGCGACTTGGCGAAATCCTGATTAAACTTGGACAGTTTGAAAAAGCAAAATATCTTTACCACATCCTGCTTGAAAATAAACCTTCGTACATAGATCAAGCAAACTACTATCTTCAACTTGGCCGGGCGTACCATCATATGGGTGACTTACCAGCAGCGCTTTCTCAATATGAAAAGTCACATGAACTTCAGAAAGAATATCTTCCTCCGAATCATCCTGACTCTGCTAACTATTACAATTGTATCGGAGAAGTACAAAGAGCCATGGGCCACTATCCAGAGGCACTTTCTTTTCACAAGCGAGCACTTAGCATTCGAACACTAGCTCTCCCCCCGAATCACCCAGACTTAGCTGCTTCTCACAACAACATCGGTTTGGTCTATCAAAAACAGCGCGAGTATTCGAAAGCGCTCAAATCGTATCAACAAGCACTTGAAATTAAGAAAATGACTCTCCCTCCAAATCATCCTTCATTGGCTGCTTCCTACAACAATTTTGCTTCGGTGCATTATGACAATGGCGACTATTTGGAGGCGCTTTCACGGTACAAACAAGCATTTGATATTCAAACAAAAGCTCTTCCTCCGAATCATCCCCAACTAGCTACTTCACACAACAACATCGGTTTGGTCCACAAAAAGATACACGAGTATTCAAAAGCACTTTTATCATTTGAGCGATCACTTGAAATTCGAAAACTAGCTCTGCATAAAAATCATCCCGACTTGGCCACTTCTTACAACAATATTGGTGCGGTGTATTGTAACATGGGCGAGTACTCGAAAGCACTTGCATCGTATAAAAAATCACTGGAAATCAAAAAAATAGCTTTATCTTCGAATCATCCCAATTTGGCCAGTTCCTACCACACCATCGCTTCTGTCTATGATTATATGGGTGACTACTCTGAAGCACTTTCATGCTACGAAAAGTCACTTGAAATTAAAAAAACACTTTTCCCTCCAAACGATAACAGACTGGTGGCATCCTACAACAGCGTCGGTGCAATTTATTATAAAATGGGCGAGTACTCTAAAGCACTCTCATCGTATAAACAAGCAATTGCAATAATGGAAATGACTCTCCCTTCCAGTCATCCCGATTTATCTGCCTCTTACAGCAGCATCGGTTCCGTATATAGAAGTATGGGTGAGCACTCGAATGCACTTCTATACTACGAAAAATATGTGGAAGCCAGCGAAGAAACTCTCTCTCCGAATCGTTCCTCAATGGCCTCTACCTACAACGACATCGGCTTGGTGTATTATAACATGGGTGACTACTCAAGGGCGCTTTCATCTTATGAAAAGGGCTTAGAAGTCAGTCGCGAGACGTTGCCATCGAACCATCCCGACGTGGTTGTTTTGTATAGCAGCATGGGTTCTGCATATAAAAGCATGAGAGAGTACTCAAAGGCACTTCAACACTACGAAAAATATTTGGAAATCAGTCAAGAAACTCTCTCTCCGAATCATCTCTCAATGGTCTCTACCTACAACGACATCGGTTCAATTTATTATGACACCGGCGAGTACTCTAAAGCACTTTCATGGTACCAACGAACACTCGAAATTCAAACAGAAGCACTTTCTCCGAATCACGTCGACTTAGCTACTTCCTACGATAGAATTGGTTTGGTATATTATAAAATGGGCAAGCATACAGAAGCACTCTCGTCGTATGAACAATGTCTTGAAATTCGAAAAATAGCTATTCCTTCGAACCATCCCGACCTTGCTACTACCTACAACGACATTGGCTCGTTGTGTAGAAGCAGAGGCGAGTATTCCAAAGCACTTCTATATTTTGAAAAAGTTCTGGAAATCAGTCAGGAGACTCTGCCTTTGAATGATCTTAGTTTAACTACTTCCTATAATAACATCGGGTGGCTGTATAAAAATAGAGGCGAATATTTAAAAGCACTTCCATACTATGAAAAAGATCTAGAGATCTGTCTGACAACTCACGGTGCCAATCATCCTGACTTGGCTACTTCCTACAACGACATTGGTTCGATGCATAGAAACATCGGCGAGTACACCAAGGCACTTTCATATTACGAAAAAGGTTTGAAAATCAGTCAGGATACACTTCCTCCAAATCATCCTGATCTGGCTACTTCGTACAGCAGCATTGGTGCGATGTATTATAAAATGGGACAGTTCTTGAAAGCGCGTTTATCATACGAACGAGCACTTGAAATCCGAAAAATAGCTATCACTCCGAATCACTCCGAATTGGCTGCTTCTTACAAGAATATCGGAATGGTATATGAGAGCATGAGCAAATATTCGGAAGCACTTTCTTGTTACACAACATCGCATGATATCTTGAAAAAATTACTACCTGCAAGTCAGCCACATATTGCAACTTTGAAAAAAAGTATTGATAATGTTAAAAAAAAGTTATGATCAATATCAATTTCTTCTGTTGATAACAGTAAATTACTTTGGTCATTTTCGTGAAAAGTCACGTCTGCTTTTGATTCACGAGTCCGAGTTGTTGTTCTTGCTAATGTACGCTATATCAGACATATGCTCTCGAACATACTTGAGACCGGCCAACAACACTCAGTTAGCTCGAGTGTTTGATGTGTTCTGAGATATGAGCATCGCTAAAGAGGAGGTCTATGCCCACACCCTGAACTCATGATGTGTGTGTCATCCAGAAAACATCCCGTTTCCGTTGCATCTCAGGTAACATGCTATTGTTTTGAATTTTGCGGGTGTGTGTGCGGGAGCGACGCGTATGCATATGTGTATTGGTATTAGGGTGAGCAAAGATCGACACCTATCACATGTGAAAAAAATATTCCCAGGAGAATTGCGGTCCGTCGGATCTTGTCGGACGGCTTTTAAATCCATTCATACCCGGTCATCGGATCCGGTCGGGACGTTTCTGCCAGAATCCGATCATATTCGTCATTTTTCTTTCATATTCGGTTACCGGATTCCATCCACTCCGACCGGACTCATGTAGCCAGAACCTATCGGATCCGATGTCCGAATCTCGCCAGATCTAACGTGATTCGGGATTGTCTGGTACCAAGAATCGAGCGGAATTAATCGTTTGAGATAATCCCAAAATCCAATTAACATTAGTATGTCGGAACCGATCGGAAACAAATAACGTAAATCGGACTTGTGTTAAAATCCTTGTGGCAGAATTCCGACTGCCGGATCCGATAGAATTCCCATGATTTTTATCGGATCTTGATAAGATTTGTTGATCAAACGAAATTCGATCGATATAGAATCAAAATCCGGTGAAAGGATCTTTTCTTTTGGAATTTCATCACAAACTTCCTCGAATACTGGTATCAGAGTGTGGTGAATTATATAAGTATCAAGAAGGTTCATTCACCGCATTTTATCACGCTTCACATTATAGATCCAATGAGAGTCACTATTACGCGGTTATCGGAAACACTCAAAACATTTTGTTAACAACTGCGCTAAGTAGCTGGCATTTGGTGAGAGCAATAATAACGAATAACTCGATTCTGAAATCGTCGCTCAGCAAATTTTAGTGAAGAAAATAAATTGAACGAATAATTTACGAATATCTAAATGAAAGGTGATATTGTTTGTTGAATGTAAGTAGTCAAAATATATTTAAAAAATATCAAGATAGTAATAGCATTCATCTGAAATACTTTGGATTGAGCAAGAGAGAAATTTTCAAAATCAATTAAAAAATTATAGAATGGCACTCAATTTTACATTAACAGACCGAAAAAAAACTCAATTTCACTTTTATTTTTTATCAATTCTAATTTGTTCTAATCAACTGTTGGCGTTGAATCAATCGTGAGTGATTACGGAAGCTTAATTTTGTTCACATTAATCTGACCAATTTATTTAAATAGATTTTAAACGATTTATATCCAAGCAAATACCTGTTTCATACTGAGAAATCAGTTGTTCAGATTGAACTGACGCCTTTTTGGCAGCATGATAATTGATTTTTAATGCAATAGCTGATTTTGATCAGACTTTTTCGTAGATTTTTTTTCATCCATGTACTGACAATATGCATCGATCTTTCGAAAAAGCCCGATCAATAGTTTGTAGACTGTTTTCTATTGAAAACTTCAATTCTTCTAATTAGTATAAACGCCAAATGAGGAAATCTAAAATATTATTGCTTTGCTAATACTCAAGAAATTGAAATGTATCATTATTTTTTATTTTCGTGCAAGCGATGGAAAAGAGATTTTGACGAGAGAGCAATGCTTAATTTGAAGAGTCCTTATTCAGATTGTGATTGCTTCCACTAGGGACATCAGAAACACCAATACCTTTTCCATACGGCCAATAATATAAACTGTTGCTCGACGTAATCTTTTCGGGAAAAATTCGAAGTAATACATTCGATTTCCAAAGAATCTTTTGCCGATCTTTGGTAATCCTGACCAATCCTTTGTAATTCGTAGTAATCCTTAGTAATTCATAATAATCTTTAGTAAAACCTTAGTAATCGTCCATTTGGATTACTGTCCGATCCCACTCACCATTTTGTTTTGAGCAAGTTCAGTATATATAACCGACTGTTTGTAGGCCCCTTTCATGTACATTTTGAGATTAAAACTTGGATGACCAATATGTATTTTCATCCGACCCTTGGTAATCCAAATTAATCCTTAGTAATCTATAATAATCCTTGGTAATCGTCCAGTTAGATTATTGTCAGATGCCACTCATCGTTTTGGGTTGAGAAAAATTATATAAACATATTTATGTACATAAAGAGTTAGTTATTTTATTGTGTAGAGATGCGTTGAATGTTTGGCTTAGCTTTTCTGTTACTTTGGAAAATTGACCCTAAACGATTCACATTACAGTGGCAGGAGTGGTCCTAGATAATCTATGTTATTAATTAAAGAGGATGATAGTCGATCCCTGGTGATGACCTAGGAATGATCCTAGGTGATCGGTGCGAAGTGTCTAGGAATGATTCAAGCTGGATTGATGTGTTGTACCTAAGAAAGACCCTAGATGATTGGTGTGTTGTACCTAGGAATGATCCTAGATGATTGTCGTGTCGTACCTAATCGTAATGGGGATTATTTTTCAATCAAGATAATCCTGATGTGGATGATTCTGTAATCCTCAAAATCATAATATGGATTTTTGTTTAATCCGTATAATCTTAATGAGAATGACTTTGCAATCCGGAGAACCCGATAGTGGGTGTTTTTATAATTCGGGAAAATCTGTTGTGAATGCATTGGCAATCAAACCCAGGTCGAAAAATCTGACGCATGATCTTATGAAGCGCATGCACGATCTTCGAATACGGGCGAAATCTGACAAGAATTTGAGAAAAAATCGTAGTTCCTGAGATCTGAGATCAATTCGCACAATCAGATTCTTGAGAGATCTTACACATTAATACGATCTTTTAAGAATCTGATTGTGCGAATTGATCTCAGATCTCAGGAGCTACGATTTTTTCTCAGATTTTGGTATGATCGTGCAAGATCATATAAGATCAGATGCAAGATTATATAAGATCTTACAATATGATTGCTCGACCTGGGAAGGGATGTTTGGGAAAAGGAAATCTCTATGTAATCCGGACGAATCTTGGTTGAGCTGCATAGGAATCCGATGGAATCCGGTGGAATGTCGCAGGAAGTCTTTCTGTTTCGACGTTTGTCTATGATCGGATCCGATCATTTCCTGAAAGTTCCGATCATCGATTTCGACAGGAACCGATCGGATCCTTTTCCGGCGTAATCCGGGCCGAAATCCGTTAGCTAGGAATTCGCAGTAATACGGATCGGTTCCGGTCAGTTTTACTGTGAAACTCGTCGGATTCCGGTGCGATCCGATACCGGATCCTATCGTTTCTTGTAAGATGCGTAGGTCGGAATGAATCTCCTCGGTTACAACGCAAGAAAAGTCATATAGTCAAAAATCTTGATTGTCGTACTGAAAAGTTATAGGGTACAATACAGTATTTATAGATTTCGTCTATAATAAGAAGAGAATTTGCTTTTTATTGCTTTCAGTTGAAAAATAAAATCGATTCGTTTTGCTTTGTACGCTACAACAATGCGTGAGGATAGAATATTTCAATTCGTAGTCTTGGTGCCACTGAGAAATATCTGGTGACTTTCACGTTCGAATTATGTAATGAACAGTTTGATAAGATGGCGTCATATCAATGTGCTAACGTTGCTCTTGTGAACTTGTTGATCCACTGATAACATGAGTATCACCTCAATTTGAGCCTATAGTGATGTCAATCGTGCCAACTGGAATTGTATGTGTACACTGAAAAAAAAAGGTACCATACCGAACCCTAAAGGTTTCCGATTTTTGCAACCAAATCGAAATCCTTTGAGGTTTCGTAGAAATTGGATTTCGTAAAAAGCCATAATTTTAA
>CAJNYU010000621.1:0-68611 GCA_905331475.1 Rotaria socialis | reverse complement strand
GAATACAAAATCCGATACAAAGTACGAGTCAAATTTTCTCAAGAATTGAGAATAAGATGAAATAGCGATACAAATTGATTTCGACAAAAGTCGTTTTATCTGTAAAGCAACGATAAAAAAATCGATAATGGTATTTGGTCAAGCAGACATAAGGCTTTTATAGTAAACAGCACAGAGAGAGTTAGCGATGATCGAGAGAAGAAAAACTTTCCAATAATGAAAACGATGAACTAGCACAAACCGATATAGTAGAGATATGTACGTATTTTTCTAGTCAAAGACGAAATTCGCTCTTTCAAGTAGACTGATTATTCGTAGAGGATTTTGAACTGATTTTTTTTTCAAAATATTCAACATTTGATTCTCTAGAGAAATGAACGCGCATCCCATAAAAATAAAGACTAAAACTTTACTGGAGTATTAATGCGTGATTGATGTTTCAACTTGGTGAAGATCTATTTTATTTGTATATTTAAGAACTTTCAAAAAGCAACTTTCTTCTCATGTAAAATTTTTTCTTAAATAAAAAGAAAAGTGTTTTCTTTCGTTAGATAACTCTTCTTTTATACAATTGCTAAAATGAAGTTTTTCTATTTTATTCTGTTGGATTTGTTTGTTGGGAATCAGATGGAGAATTTTTTCAAAAAAAGATTCAGTTGAAATAAGTGAAAATAGCAACGAGAACACTTATTCTAGCATTCCCTGACACTCGAATCCATTGCTGATATGTTACAAAACAATATGGTGACTTGCATTTACTCATAATTTTCCTTTGATTTATATATGGAGCCTAGCAGCTTACGAGTATCTCACAAAATAATAAAGTAGATAGGACGTCGCATTCGTTGATATTTTCCCGTATTTCTACTTTTCTATCTTAAGACATCGATGAATGCTAATCTCAATAGAAGTAGTATTGTAGAATCAATATGTTACCAGTCTGAAGGATGACTCTTTAATATTAGACGCTAGTTTACAGCCAGAGACATTCATATCAACAACAAAAAAAAGTACAAGATAAATATTTCCGTTATTTACTATTACTTATGAGACATACAGTTTCATATATCCAATGTCATTCTCTAGAACTTTCTTATGATTAAACTTTGATCCATACCCATCAGCTATGCCAGTTTCTTGTAAAAGAGTCAAGTAATTGTCTCATATGATGAAGATATCATATTCTTACGAAAAGAGTATCGTTGAAATCAATAGCACCAATACAGATATTCTGCATGTTCTATTTATTTATAAGCAACATTCTAGTTTTCTAGTATTTGATAGATACTCCTACGAAAAAGAAGACTTCAAATCTGTTTGCCCTAGAAATCCTGTCAGATATTATCTTGATGTTCGTAATATGTGACGTAAAATTCTCATTAAACCCATCATATATGTCATGGCATATAGATGTGAATCTGCGTGATATATTTGTGTGCATATTGTATAGAAATGAAATGCCTTGCTTTTTTCATTCAACGAAATCGATTCGAGAGAAACGACGAAAAAATTTATTCTTAAAGCAATTTATTGGACTTGCTGATATATATGATCAATGAAAAGATAAACTGAAAGAAAAGTTGAATTTGTTTTCATCACTCTTTTACTGTGATCACTCACCCTGATTGTCATGTTTTCTATCGAATTATCCATTTGTCGTCCATTCTATTCCTCAGACAAAAGTTCAATCGATGATTTTCGTCGAGTAAATTGTAGTCATCCAATCATTAGAGTATTTCTCAGTAATATATAGTTGAATAGAACAACAGTTACTGTATTGATTTATCTAATTTGAATCTATTGTAGTTATCGAGTTCTATAGATACATTCGATATCATAGAAAATTTCAACAGAAAAATTTTATTTTCTTCTCCAGCTTAGAAAAAATGTTGGTCTGAGTAAAATATAAACGTGCAAAACTTGAATGTAACCACTTTTAGGAAACTACAGTAAACTGAAGAAAACAATTGAATCATGCTGTACAAAAGTAATTTATTTTAGATATGAAATATAAAAAATAAAACGTGAACTAGATCAACGATACGAAAATACTTCCAAATTAGAACACACGGGTCTCATTGAAGTTTACAATTAGATTGAATAACATTTTATTGTAATGCTATGAATTAAAACATGAACATTCTATAAATCACCTACATTAAAATAATTAATATTCTAACTACTATTCATGGCTTGTATACGAGTAAATATTTATACGCGGTGATGATAGTATTCAACACAAAAGAGTTACAATTCACTCTTTTAATTCGTTGAAACTCCAGGTTATTTGAAATAGATATATCAGACTGTACTGCCTTTTTTCTATTACACTTCTATTCTCTATACGCAGATTAACATAAAGCAAAAACTTTAGATAGCTTATTCGAGTATTAGTTCGTGTTTTCTTTTAAATTTCACAAATAATCCTCAAATCGCTATTGGTTACGATAAAAAACAAAGATTCGAAGTTCTCATTATGAGCACATATTTTCGATTATTTATTTATCTTCAATTTAGAACTTTTCTAAAGTAGCCAATTATTTTTAGCAGCAAAATATTTATTTGAAATGCGAATGTAGAAAAATACTTTCTTTTCTTATTAGACTATACTCAAAGAAATAGTCTGTAAGAATTATATTCATATGGATGAGCTATTGTTAATGCTACTAGATCGATAGATTTTTTCAAGCTTTAATAAAAATTAATGTGCTGTATATTGATGATTTAATTAAATTAAGTAAAGGAGCATGAAGAACAATAATTTTGTGTACCTGAGTTGAGTACTTTAGAAAGATTATAGATACATGCATTAATGAATCAATTCGAATCATCAATCAGATACAATTTCAAAAATCAAACCAAAAATACATCATCATATTTGAAATGTCATATTGACATGAAATCCAAAGAATTTCAGTATCTGTAAATGTAACATTGTTGAGTACTATCGTTGGAGCAGAAACTTTCCAGCATTAATAAACACCATCGAATCGTTTAATCTGAGCGAAGTTTGGAAAATTGAGTTATTGCAGACACTTTGATTTGCTCACTAAGATCTATTGAATGAATAAAGTTAAATTTTAGACTTGGAAAGGTTCCCTTGTCTATACTTAACATAAAAATATTATATTACTTATTTATGAAAGTAGTATGAACTTTAGTCTCATAGGTTCTTTATTTCGAACAGGTGAATTAGTCTTTCATTTTGATCGAAAATGTATTTTTACTTCTCAATTGACAAGATTTGCTTCTGAAGTTTTAATATTATTTCATCCCGTTCCACAATTACTATGTAATCTTATCATTATTTATGATTTGTCTTTGAATGCTACACGAATCAACTGAAAATCTTGAACAACCAATGCATTTTAAAACATGGGAGGATAAAAATAGATTCAGATGGTCGTCGTCGTTCAGGATTAGAATCGATACAAACTAGTCCTGATTTACCCCTGCATTTAGCACATGATTATGGCGATAATGGTGATCAAGAATAGCATTCACACCAACAAAACAGAATACTGAATCAACATGTAGATAAAGATATCTCAATCATTGTTTTCAGTTTATTACTTTTTAGAGTAGTTTATATATGATTTCTGTCATTTTTTTAGTAACTGCTGTAAGATCTAATCTGATAATATATTAACTTCATTACTTTAATAATGTGTTATGTGAATGATATCTAATCAATAATTCTACTCTGTATTTCCATTGTTCGTGTATGTTTCCAAATGGACATTGAATTTCATAGAAATCTCTTGTATTAAAATCTTTTAAAGTAAGTATACCAATGATATTTTAAATTGAATCATATCCATCACTGAAATTCGACGAAATATAATTCTCCATCTTTTCAGAAATTTGCTTTCATATTTATGATCTTTTTAAGTATGACAGCACCTTATTTAATAAATAGAGATATTCTCGTGTGTTACTTAAGGCCAATTCAATTTACCTTTTGTTGAGTTTTTATTCCCAACGTGAGCAAATCCACTGCAAACAGAAGGACAATAATTAAACTAACGACACTTTTGTGTTCTTGGTTCTTGTTAGATAAAGAAAAAATTGCATACTGAAAGAGTTAGTCAATGATAAGCAAGACAAAAGATAAGACATCTAACGCAATTTCACTCAACTTATCTTATGGATGAAAAACAAACGAGAATTGGAAATAGTAAAACTACAAAAATGACGATGTTGGTTTTTCCCTCGTTTGCTTGTTTATTTACTGATAAGGAACCGACTATATCAATAGAACCAATAGTTACTGCCTAAATAACAGAACAATTCTCACGATTCTCGATTATTGATCACGTAATAGAAACTGCTCACTATGGACGCAAAACAATCCAAGTCAACTATTCTGACATCAACTGTATCATCAGGTGCCATGCGCCTAAGGCGTCGTATGGCTCAAAATTATTTGGTTATTTGGGTAGATGGCAACATCGATGAAAACATCGAAGACTGCCGGAATACACTGGCACAATTGCGCGTAGTGGTAAGTGAAGTGAATGTGTGCACAACACCCGAAGGATGTATCGAGTTGCTCAATGAAATGGACGATGGAAAAGCTTTCGTCATTTCATCTGGTGCTTTAGGACAAAGCCTCGTAAATGACATTCATGGTATGCCAAAAGTGGATGCCATTTACATCTTTTGTGGCAACAAGGCGCGCCATGAAGCATGGGCAACCGATTGGCCAAAGATTCGAGGTGTATTCACCTCAATAAAACCAATATGTGAATCACTCAAAAAGGTCGCCCATGAATGCGATCATGATTCAATTCCGATGAGCTTTGTTCCGAAGCGATGCACGACAGATGCAGAATCGAACGTGCAAAATCTTAGCCAATTACCGCCTACTTATATGTACTCGGTAATTTTCAAGGATATCGTATTAAAAATCGATGATGATGACGCCAAATCTATTAAGGCTTTAGAAATTTATTGCAAAAAAAAAAGAAATTCCTGACGCAGAAATAAATGAACTAAAGCGTGAATACCACCAGAAATCAGCAGTATGGTGGTATACATGTGAAATTTTTCTCTATGGTATGCTTAATTGGGGTTACGATCGCTTGATATGGAAGCGATGTCCAAGTTAGGCTTTTTTATTCGAAGTTTACATCTTCAACTGAAACAATTGCATCAGGAACAATCGACTAAATTCAAGAAATCATTTACCGTTTATCGTGGTCAGGGAATGAGCAAAGAAGATTTTCAGAGTCTACTAGATTCAAAAGGTGGTCTACTATCGTTCAATAATTTCCTATCAACAAGTAAGAGATCATTCATAAGCCATGCTACCTTTCTCACAGCTTATTGAGAATATGTCGTTTTCTGAACTCTTCACTTTAATGTTGTCAATGTTCTCAGCATTAGCTGACCCACAATATTATCTATAATATAACATCTTCCATGTATTTGGTCATGTCTAATTCTTGGTAAAACAAACAATTTGAAGCTTAATAAAAGCAATGTTTGAATTATTCAATTAATTTATATATATAATCTATAATATATTACATTTGAGTGATATTCAAATTTTTAGTTTTTCTTTAATTTGAATCTATATCAGGACCTGTTAGATCTTCTCGATAAAAGCAAGACAACGTTTCTAAGTTTCGAAATTGTTTTTGATGATATTTTCTGTGCTGGAGTCTAAACTTTTCTAGATTATTATTCTTTACTAAAATGCTATGAAAGTTGAAATGATGATGACTATAGGGCATTCCCTAATTTAGAAACAAAAATCTTGAAAACTACATGGAAAAAGTTGACTTGCATAAAAAAAACAAGATAAAATCATTGATGTTGACCTGAGTAAAATTCCACATTTTCGAACTTCATTTACAGAGTACTTACAAGTCTCAATTTCTAAAAATATGAACTATAAGAACATATAAATTTTCTCTCGTACACGAATCATATTAATCGATACAGAATCAGTTGAAATCACCTTTGTTCAATGAAATCGTTTTTTATTCAAAATTTTTCATTCCTTTTTGAACCATACATGGACAATGATTGTAGAGAAATTGTTGTTCTCCTCCTCATGTCAGAAATTTTTTCCGTATATTTTATATCATTCAGTTGGAACATGTACACCTTTTTTAAATCAATTTACACTTTGCCGAACTTCATTGTGAACAAAACAAAGTCTTTTTAGAGATACTTGTGGCGTTTTTTATCCTGCATTACAGCTAAACATCTATTATATGGACAGATGTAGTGAATATTTCAAGAGGATGCTGTCCTTTTTCTTCTCGTTGCTCTTTGTTGTTCTGAGAATAGAAGAGAGAACATATCTCCTTTTAATACAGTTCTATTGGGTGTTCTTAACGACAGAAAGAATATAAATAGTCGTGCTATTTGGTATAACACTTCAAATGAGTGTCGCTTATTCAAATGTAACCATAGTTAGATCTAGCGCACGACATTATTCTTGTTATCACGTATTCAGATTCTATTCTCGACATCACATTTACAAACATTGAAACTATGATTATTTAAAATTATAACCATTTAAATGATATGAATATCATTAGATAACTGTACTGAATTTAATTTCTAGACACATAATAATATTCATGAAATGAAAATAACACTATATTTATTTTTATTTTTCGAGAATAGACTATAATCAATAGGGGTAATTGAGGTTTTTGCCATACAATTGAAATCACAAATGTTTTTCATTAAAAGTTTTTAAAAACAATCATTTAAATGAAATTCTTATTCTCACGGGAATATATGAGTGAATTTTGCTGGCATTGCGCGATGGTTCTGGAAGCACGAGAAAGCTTATCTCTCAACTTCTACTCAACCAATTTGGACAATCTTTTTTTCAAATGCTCCATTTGTTTCGTCCTACTTACCATAAAATTATCAACTATTTTAACTCAGTACTAAAGAAATTTTGAAACACGAAAGTTTAAAATGAAAACTGCTGGGTGGTACCTATCGATCCTATAATTCTGATTGAATAAAAGCTCAAAAAATTGCAAAAGTGTCGAGACCCACACTTTGACCGTTTTATGACACGACAGATTAAATTGAAATTTCTAAAGTCTATTTAAAAGATAACTCAAATTTGTTTTTTCTGTTTGATAGACTGAAGAATTAGAAATATTTACTACAATGTAGAAAGTCTATAGCTCATAAGAAAGGTGAATAAGTCATGTCAATTGATTATGACCGTCTACAAACCTATATATGAGTGAATCGTATTTTTGCTGTACAATTAGCAAAAACAAATGAAAGTGTAATGGGAAGAAATCTAAGGTGTGAATCGTATTCAGTATCGTTTACTTAGTATGAGGTGAAATTTTCCCAACTACCATCTGTCAGGAGATCGAGATACGTCTGGATCCATACATTTTAAGATAGTTGCAATATTAGCAATCTTAACAGATTTTCATTTTTTCCTATCCTAACGCTATTTTCTGCAATGAAAGGAGATTCCGATAACATGGACTGAATAGATCATCAGTTTGGAGACAATGAGTATTAGTTATTTTCATTAAATCAATAATATAATATCGCAATTCATGACAACTATTATGTCCACATTAAATGATTTCTACCATACCTAAAGTAATAATTCATCGTGGCTGATTGATAATCTCTATCCGTAAAGTTGGTAGCATGACAGTCGAATGGCTCCCTAATACATATTTAAGTCGAGCGAGATCGGTTCAATCTATCGGGAGATAAACGTAAAATAATTTTCAAAATGTTACTGTACAAAGTGAGTGAAGAGGAGATTTTTGAAAAAGTTTGCTTACTTTTCACGAAAAAGATAACAAGAAGACTGAAAATTGTTTTGACGATTTAGTTACTTGAACAGCTCTTTGCTCTGAGGAAGTTGCTGGATTTCTAGCTACGCTATTTTGTTTACTATGAAAGGTTTTGTGTTACTCTACACAAAAGAAAAAAGTGTTTGTAAAACTATTTGGGTCTTGGACGAACAAGAAAAAAATAACAATTATATTAACGACATGTGTATTTTGATAGCTCGTCAAACGCTGAATAAAAGTCGTATTACTTTTTCTGAATATTTCTTTTTTTTTCAGTAGAAAATCTATTTTTTGTACAGTTACACTTTGAAGAAACCTATATTTTCTGGGATAGTGTGGCACATATGATTGCACTTTTCTGTTGCATATGCATTCAAATATGCAAATATAGGTATGTTCACACTTAGCGGATTCTACTTTTCAAAATGATTTGATTGATATGCGATAATAATATTAAACAATTTCACTCAAAATTTTCAATTTGCCAAGAAAACTATTAGAACCTATCATATGCTTCGAGATTTCGATTTCTTTTTCGTAATTGTTATGTTCTGAAAAGAAGATAAATTCAAGCGCCAGAAGTTGGTGGCAATTATGTTTGAATTTATGTCATTTTTATGTCGTTACAGAACGAAAGAAAAAAACGTTTAAAAGTAAATGTCAAGTGAAGTTTGACATATGTTTTTCAATCTACGATATTAGTACTATTCGTTGATATTCATAATAGCTCTTACGCCTTTATGATAGAACAATAGGAAAGCCTTAAAAGCTTGATAAATTCTTGAGTGAGTGCGTTACCAAAAAGGGCTTACAGTTAACTTTTCTCGATAACTGTCGAATCATGTTGCTCATAACTTCAACATTTTCACTTACTTTTCATGGGCTACCTAAGGGCTAAGTTAGTTGTGATTTATCTGTATTCACGGAAGAAAAAAATGGTAACGCACTCACGAAAGTGTTTTTTTATATACTTCTCATTTCAGACTTCGCAGTAAATTAAGTCACCTTTAGACATCATAAGTCAGTCTTACACGTTTATTGTGTTAATAAAAACATAATGACTCTCACGAACGCACAAAAACAAAAGCGTTACGTGAAAATTTGAAAGCCACACCAAAGGGGTGGTTGATGCCGTCGGTGGTACTGTTAAAATACTTGTTTGGCAACAAATATTAACGAAAAAGGATAAATGTGAGAATGCAGCTGATTTTTTTAATATTGCAAAAACTAGAACCAAGGTGATCATTATCGACGAAATTACTCAAGAAGATATTGATGAATCTATAACTCAATTACATGCATTTTTTCGAATACAGTCTCGGTATGGAACCAAAAGTGGGCATGGAATTTGTTGAACGTACTATGAAAAATAACCAAGACATTGTTGGCGTTATTTTTATTATGACTATTGATCAAAGTAACATATCAACTTCGAATACTCCATTTGCTATGATTGATGAACACAGTGCTATTCCATCAGAACAAGAAATACTATTTACAATGCACACTGTTTTTCGTGTCATTGAAATTAAACGGACGCCTAACAATAATCGACTTTGGGAAGTACACTTGACTATTACTGATGATAATGATCCACAACTTTCTACTCTTACCAATCGTATTAAACAGGAGATTAGTGGTACAGGATGGTATCGAATGGGTAAATTGATGCTGCAAGTAGGTCATTTCGATCAAGCTGAGGAACTCTACAATGAATTACTCAAGAATGCCTCTACTAATAGCAATAGAGCACATATCTATCACCAACTTGGACGCTTGAAACACCAGCAAGGGAAATACCCAAAAGCAGTTAAATTCTACGAAAAATACCTCGAGATCAAGCGGAAAACTCTTCCAGAAGATGATGCTTCATTGGCTTCTACTTGTGGTAACATCGGTTTAGTGTATAAAAACATGAATAAATACTCGAAAGCACTTGAATTTTACGAAAAAGCACTCGAAATAACGATAATATCTCTGCCTGCGAATCATCCCGATTTGGCTACTTCCTACAACAACATCGGTGCAGTGTATGACGGCATGGATGAATACCCGACAGCACTGGAGTATTACGAAAAATCACGCAAACTAAGGGAAATATATCTGCCTGCGAATCATCCCGATTTAGCTACTTCCTACAACAACATCGGTCTAGTGTGTGACAACATGGGTGAATACTCGAAAGCACTTGAATTTTACGACAAAGCAAATAAAATCAATCAGCAATCACTTCTTGCTAATCATCCTCACATAGCGTCTGGCTACAACAACATTGGTACGACGTATTACAGAATGGGTGAATACTCGAAAGCACTTCCACTTCTAGAAAAAGCACTTAGTATTTTTCGAAAGTCACTTCTTGAAACACATCCAAATATTCAAGTTGTATTGAATAGTATAGAAGAAGTGAAAAAGAAGTTGTAAATGTTGATTTTCCCTAGTATATTCGCTTAATAAAACAGTTTGAATGATTATTAATTAATATTTAATAGTCACACGCGTGACCAGGAAGAGCCCTCCATGATCATGAAACGGGTACACATAGAGAGGATCACGCCAGACTGGTAGGGTAATGTACACAAGATATGACGTACAAATACGACGACAGTGGCCTCGTGTACATGAAAAGGCCTTCCTCGTTCTACACCCTTTCGCTGTTTCTAGTAACAATGAGTGGCTCTTCTTTTTTTTGTTTTGTATTTTTTTGCGTTAAAAGTAAATTTTAACTTTTAATATTTCGTCCGGAATAATAATTTTTTTTTTCGGCTCAACTCAATCGCTCATTCTCATCTCGTCTCATCTCATTTCATTTTAGTTTTTAGTTTTTAATTTAATTTTAATTTCGTCGAATAGTTTTTGTGAACAATCTAAATGAAAAGAAATTATAAGTAGGTGATTTTCTTTCGAATTTATTTAAAACAGAAAAAACAAGTTATAATTGCATTGTAATTTGATATCATTATAGCACCTCTACAGTTTTAGAAACAAAAAGATTAATTTGTTATGTTTTATACCTACATTTTTTTATTTTTGATATCAGGGCTGGTGGGTTGCCATTGATAGATGAGAACATATTCTAAAGAGAGAAAAATGAATAGGTCAGTGTCAGCTTTTTAAGAAGAGTTGTTATGAGAAAAAAAAGCAATAATAATAATAATAATAATTTCATTGTAATTGTAATGCATTGTTAAACCTTGTGATTTGTAATGTAACACCCCTGAAAAGTAAATACATTATTTTTAAAATAGATGCTTACTTATTATCTACTGGCCGATTGAATTGAATGACTTACATAGAATACAATAACCTATATTTACATGTTATTCTACGGAAGAAAAAGAAAAAGGAAAATAACAATAACAATTTCTGTTTGATAATTGATTATGTGATCAATTTGACGATTGATAGTATAACCAGTTTATTGGTAACTGTCTTTTCATTAGTTGACTAATTGATAGTCAATTGTTTTATCTTAACAGTCCGTTTTTTTTAAACGAAGAAAAAATTAACAGGGTCTGACAAGTTAGCTTTCTTTTTAAGTACGTCATCAACAACGAAAAATACATCGAAAACCTATTTGCTGATAAAGACATTTTTTTTATGAATGGTTTATTAAGTGTTAAATTTTTCTAAGTTGATCACATATGAGAGTGCTCTTATTTTTTTCATCGTGCGTTTGACATTCGAATTTTAAATTTGAATGCTTTCTTTTTAATCAGAAACGTGCTCTTCAGTATAAATTCACACAAATTAATTATCGCCTGTAAAACCAATTTCTTTGTCTAAAAAAGCAAGTATTTAGACAAAATGTTTTAACACAAACGAAGCCAGCATGTTATTTAAGAAGTAGTTCTTTTAAGATAGTTAACTTGTCCGGATATGAAATGAAATCCTATTCATAAGTATACCATAAGTACATAGAAATACGATGAAAATATATATTTTTATATTTAATATTGTATCTTAAATCGACAGTATATAATCCATAGTTTTACTCAACTTCATTTTTCGAATGAAAAATTTCTGAAACTATCATAAACGAATAATATACATTTATATTTATACAAGAAAATGATATTGATGATTATCAACAACAGATTTTTAAACAAAAGGACCCAAGTGAGCAAAAGACTGGTTAAATGACTAGTCTTTTATCTAGTCAAGTCGNACAACTAGCTGTAGCCTTATATAGTGGACGAGTCTGGACTAGTCTGAATGAAAATATGTAAGGATGAAGATTAGATTCGAACATGTATACAATGTGACACTTACCCGTCGCCAGAACCATTGAGCCATATGATCGTGAAGTCATATTCTACACACTCATGATCATTCTAAGATGTTATTTAATACAATTTTTACTCCGAATTTTTAATTTTATGTATCAATAAAAATTATCTTTTACCGAAACACAATTACTTTAGATAAAATTAAATAAAAATAAATTAAGAAGATTTTATAATTTTTTCGACAAATATATTTTAATTTATAAGCAAGTGCGATTAATTAGTTGGGCTTTAAAAACATTAATTTGAGTATAAAAATTAAATTTATTTATTCCGTAAAGAAACTAGATTTCTTCATACTATTTTAATTTAATTTCATACTCAAATCCCCGTACATTCATCTACCCAGGTGAATGAATCCTATGACGGATCCTATCACCCAACAGAATCCGATGGGATTCCGGGTTACGGATTGATTGTCGGTTCCGACGGAAAAACACATTTTCTCATAAGAACACCAGGGTCATATGTTCATGTCGGATTCCGTTAATTTCCAACACTGGATCCTATGGAATTCCTACACCAAGGATCCAACTGTAGGTCCTCATCCCGGAATCCTATAGGATTACGTTGGTTTTATTGGATTCCATGGATATTTGGTATATTCACGGTCTGACCCTTGTCGGAATCTGATAGGATCCTAGTCTCGGAATGACTCTCTTGGGATGATCATTACCACATGTCTGGGTCATCTAATAAGATCCTTTCAGTAGAGAGTCAGCGGCGCTTATGCCGCGTTACTTGTAGATTACAAAGGCATGATGAGTTGTCAAGTGTCGAGCAGAAAATAAGAAAATAAGGATTGTACTTCTATAATATCATGGAACCAATGAGAAAAGGGCGTGGATGCATGTGAACAGAAAATAAACAGCCACATCCTTTTCCCCTTTCTCTCTCTTCCTTCTGTTTTACTATCCCACACGCCGGTTGAGTATTCAGTATATGAAGATAAAAGTAGACAATTTATAACCATTTGCACTGACATTGTAGCTTATAATTATGAAAACTCTTCCTTTTTTTAATATTATTTCATAATGTACGCGCTTTCGAGTGGTACATGGTAGCGTAAAAAAAATAGAAAGTAATAAAAAAAGAAGAATTTAATTAAAAAAGTATTCGATTACATAAAAATGCTTAACTGAGTTTTTATTCTGAGAGTTCGACAGAGTCATGAATAGCAATGAGTCCTTGTGTTGACTTTTTATATACATTTCTATCCTGAATGATGTCCCGATGCATTCTACATTGTCATTGGCAGAAGTGAGAAAAATCGCATCCCGAAGCCTGTGCCAAAATTTTAGCTGCAAAATTAATACTCTTATTTTTCAGTCAATAAAAGAAGAATACAAAACTCGTCAGTATTTAACTTATTTGCAACGAGCTATCAAGAGTTCACTCATTTCTCACCAGTGAAAATAGATTCAAGTACTCAAGTTAGATTGTCAGCTTTGATCGTTCGCTAAGCTATGTTCCCAGGGCCCAGTGTTTGGAATGTAGGGTCATCTCCAAAGCTCAGCAAGCATAGCCGTAAGGCTTCCCCAAAGAATAATGGCACACGCAAAGCAACAAAGTAATGAATTCATTGATTCTTTTTACTTCAATATACATATTTTTGTTTACCATATTTTTTTGCTTTATTTCATTAGTGTGTTCAGTAGCAAAGCATTCCTTTGTGGGAGTCTTATCGGAGGACTGGTAGCTGGAGTTGGATTGGCAGCAGTGCTCACCATTTACCTGAAAAACTTATCAACACAAAGTATAAAATATGCTTGCAGAATTTGCGTTGAATATTAATAAATACTAATTTTTAAGGTTACTGAAACAGTTAGACTAACCCGAATTCGATTAATCTAAATATGACATATCTTGTATAAAACTGTGACATGCTTTCGCATTCATTGACTGACCAACTATCCCATCTGACAAAGAAAAGTTTTCAATTGTTTCATTACTTTTTAGCTATATTCAGGGTATTGCTATATAAAGAACGATAACAATTTTCGAGCCTTAAAATTTTTTTTTATTTATATGATTCCTAAACAGAAAATATCGAATGCGCCAGTTTGGACTGAAATTTCAGCTTAAATGACAGTAACATCTTTAAAATACTCAACTAATAATAAATCTATTTTCTTTTGGATACATGAAGCGCATGTCGTCAAGTAAATATCTTAGAGAGGATAGTTTTGTTTGAGTTGAAACTTTCTAGGTATTTTTTCAGTCAGTAGACGTACTAACTGGCAAACTTTCGGCTTAGAATTCACGCATTCGATCTATCGGGAAAAGTATGGCATGAGATCTTAACCTCAATTGTATTTTATTTCTGTATATATCTCTATGTGTCAACCGTCTTCTGAACAACGTAGTGACTAAATATATGGCGGTAACATAAGGAAAAACCATACAATGAAATATCCTACAGATTATGATAAAGAAAGGAAGGAGACCTGGCGGCGATGCAGCCCATAAAACATGATGATGGGTCATAAATACAGTTTGGAAATGGGTACATGTCTGGGAATGCGATGAGAAGGTCCATACTGACTCACTATTTTCTGAATGAACTCGCTAGATACAGAATTGATGACTGATTTTTCTTAAATTGTGTTTATCAATCGAAACGTTATATGTGTAATCGTATATAGCTACTTTGATCCAATAGGGGAAAAACGAATCCTGAATCCTGATGGGTCCTAGGATCCGCTTTTCCCCCCTTGCCTGAAATAGGGACGCACCAATTCCAAACCTAGAATTGGAATTGGAATTGGTGCATCCCTAGCCTGAAAACGTAAGCTCGTACCTGTTTTTTTTCAGTTACTATGACAACCGCTACGACCACGACTACTACTACTACTACCACGACTTCAACAGCCCTTTCACTCTGCAATTCAAGTTGCATTTCAACTTTAATATCTAACACATCACTTGTTGCTTTCTACACATTTGATTCAGTTTTCACTGATTCAAGTGGTTTTTCCAATAATCTAAGTGGCACTTATCAATCATTTGTTACTGGTTATGTGAACAATGCCGTTAGTTTCATTTATGCCAGCTCACAACGTCTAACTTCCAGTCAAACAATGAACTTTTATCAATTATCATGGGCAATGTAATTTTGGTTCCTAATGAGCGCAAGCACAACTGTTAATTCATGTTTCTTTGAACAAACCATTTCAAGTAGTTATGATATGGAACTATTTCTACAAACAAAAAATAATTTATTGTGCTTTGGTTTTTATGGTGATGACACAAGTGGTTCGACGACTATTTTAACAAATACATGGTATCACGTTGCATGGGTATTTGATTACACGAATCGAATTAGACACATTTATCTGAATGGGTGAGCAGTCTTTTTTATTATCGAATTTCTGTCAAAAGATCAGTAGAAAACTCAGAAAAAACCTTCGCTTGATTATTTTACCACCAATTAGTTTTTTCTTTCTCACTTCATAATAAAAATTTGTGGGTTATTCTCTGTATCATTAATGACTGATTGCCGTAAGCACAATTAATTAATACTTTATTTCACAGTGTTACGTAAGATCTAAACGAGCCAGTAAGACATTTTAAAATGCTAAAATTAAAAAAAGCCGATTGCCACAATGGTACTTCCCTGTTTTGACCCCCAAAAGTTTTTTAACGAGATTTCTGGTAAGATACTTGCTAATAAATTTCGATAAAATTAATTATTGGATTGAAAAGATTAAGTATTACATCTTGAGGGTGAGAGTAAATGTTGGGGATCAAAACAGGAAAGTACCAAAAGAATTGATTTTGTTAACAAATTTGATGCGCTAAACTGACTAAACCTTATTGAATATCTGGTATTAATTCTAGCATTCAGTTATTAATTTATTATGTAGATAGACTTTAATACAATTTTACTGTATTGTAACACTTTCTCTCTTTAGATATATATCTGCTACCACAACAAACACTGGCTATCTAAATGTAGCTAATCGGGTTGTCAGCGTTGGTAGTTGTCCTATTGGTGGTAGCTCTCCTGCACAAGTTTATTATAGTGGTTATCTTGATCATTTCACTATAGCCACACGTGTTAAAACAGCCTGTGAAATCTTACAAGATGCTACTCTTGTTTTCTTCTATCCATTTGAGAATTCAGTTACAGATCAAGGGCCAAATTTACTAGTGGGAAGTTTGTCCAACTCTGGTACTAGTTATGTCAGTGGATACACTGGTAATGCATTACAATTAAGCACAACAGGTGCCTATTTTCAAGTATCAAGCATAACTGGATTGGGTATTAGTAATCAAGCCTTTTCAGTTGCAATTCGAGTGAAACCGACAGCAACTAGTGGTCCATTGGTTCACGTTTCCTCAGCAGCGAGTGGTGAGTGTGTTGTTGTATTTTTATTTTTGCACGATTGTCATCGATTGAATTCTATATATTTTGAATCTTTTTAAAGGATTAGGAAGTTGGTGTCTAACCTTTCTTGGTTTTTCATCAAATGGCCAAATTATTGCTAACGTTTGGACTTCATCAAATACAACTGTTTCTGTTACTGGTCCTATCCTGCAAATAAGTCCATTTTGGACACACATTGTTCAAACATGGTCTGCCACAAATGGCCTATGTCTCTACATAAATGGTTATTCGTACGCCAATGTGACAAGTGCTACGTCTTATGCAGCTTCTGGAGCACAAAATTATTTAACATTAGGAACAGTCTTGAATGGTATAACGTGTGCAGCTGGATCAATTCAGAACACTGGTCAATACCTAGGAGCCATAGATGATTTTTATTTGTATAGTAGAGAATTGAGTCAAAGTGAAGTTTGTCAATTAGCAGGTTTATAAAATATCACGCATCATCTTTGAAAAAGCTCTTCGCCACTAGTAGATATCAGAACTAATATTGCATTTGGAATTTTTATTAATTTAATAGTCCTAGCGTTGAGTATAGAAGTTATTTATAATTTATATCAAAGAATATTAGAATATTCGAAGCCACTACTTTTTGTTAACTTCAACTAAAAATATTTTTATGTGCTCTGATATATTTCTAAACTTCACAAATAAATGATAGGACACGGCATTCACCAGGAACATACCACGTTTACATCTATGTAAAACGCCAGCGATGCGACCTTTCTTGGTTTGTAGAGTACTTCCAAAGAATGCTAATGATGAAAATTGCAGCTCTCTAGCTGATGCGGAACCTGAGATATATCCAATTTACTGTTACGTTGATTTTAGTACCTTTATAGCATTTTATTTAAAAAATGAGTTTTTGGGGTTACTCATAACTCAACTAAAACCTCTCTGATTTTGGTCGGCCTAATCTCAAATTGAAGCTTGCACTTAGATGTACTACTTCTGAAAAACCTAGCGGTGTCTAATGAGTGGTTGCGGAGAAAATGATTTTACAAAGTGCAGCTCTTTTTGCTCATATTTCGTCAATTTTGAATGTGTAGACCAGGGATCGGAACGAGTCACTGTTTCATGACCCGGCCTGGTCCAAGAATTGTTTAGGCCCGCCCAGCCCGATTCAAACTTAGTTCAGTCCGACTCGCTGAACTTCCTAAGCCCGCCCACCCCCGCCCTCAAGATATTTCTTTTACAGCGATATTTTTTCCACAATAAAATTCTGATATCACTTTCTTCATCACCAATGTTCTTGGGAGCAAATAACCAGTGTTATAATGCATTTGATTAGGCCAGATTGCCGAAATTGAAATCAAATCTATACGAGATAAGTTGATTTGTTTTTTAAGTCACACGAACAGACAAAAAACATGTTTAAAGGTATTTACCCTCGATAATGGTCACTATGCATAACTCGATGTCTTTTGGTACAGAATTGTTTTATTAGGCTAAATTCATGCCAAGTGTACCATATTTCTGAGCGAAAGTCTTTTTTTCGATTTTAACCGTCTAGTGAGTTACGATGCAGCGAAAATAGTCTTTGCGCAGGAAGAAAACAACTCTGGTACCTAAAGTTTGGAGATCTAGTTCATTCTTTGGGAACAACTCAGCTTTTGCGTATAGCCAAACTTACTGGATCTTCAAACTTTCGATATCAATTTTTTTCTTCCCGCGCACAGACTATTTTCGACTACATCCTATCTCACTACATAGTCAGAATCGAGAAAAGGCTTTCGCCCTGAAAAATGATACAAAACGGTAAGATTGCCCTGTATTCCAGAAATTAGTATACTTCCCATGAATTCACTCGCTAATCAAAATTGATCAGTTAAATAAAGTGTTATTTTCGGCTCCTACTCTCAACGATGATTTACTTTCGATTCATTGTATCTGTCAATCACATTCTCACACTAATTAACATAGTTGATACATTACAGAACACTATGTGTAGATGAGTGATACGATGAGATTCAGCAACTAATATGGTTTGTTGTATTACTCGTACGTGTAATTCACATACTTTTTCTATCATAAAACTATTATAGATAATTGTCTAATACAAATTAGTTCCCGTGCTGTTTTAAATATGAAAATATCATTACATGAGTTATCATAGAATTTTGAAATAAATGGTTTACGGAAAGCACTATTATCGGGTATCCGACACCGCTCACGACGGGGTGTGGGTGTGAGTGTGAGCGATGATATGTGTGAGTAACCCACACCCACACCCCCCAAATAGGGTTTTTGATTTAGAGACTTTTCAATTTGTGGATTTTGTTTTGAATGTAAGATATATTGTATTCATCATGACTGAACATCATGTTCTACCTTGCTGAAAATCTTTTTGCCATCAAAGACGGGTGGTGCCACGAAAACAGCACACATATTCTGGTCACCAGAATCCTAAAAGCGCCTCAATCTTATCTCTCTACTGGCATCTCTCCGTTTGATAACTCTCTATCTGGTCGCCAGAATGTGTTTTCTAGTACTGTGGGTTTCGTGGCACCAGCTGGATTTGATGAAAGAAAACGTTTCAGCACGGTTGAATTTGGTTTTGAATAATGATGTATACGGCATATCTTATTTTCAAAACAAAATCCCTAAATAAAAATCCCTGTTTGGTCACCAGTAGGGATAATATTCTTTTTATCATCCACATATAGGGATATAATTTAAGGATGTATCTGGGGATGGCGATTTATGGTAAATGATAACCAACCGTAAGCTCCGAAGCAGACTCACCATTTTGTGAAAAACAGCGATTATTTTGATTTCAAAGAAGCACAACATGCAAGCGCTGAGTTCTATTTAATCACCACTGCTACTGACTGATTTCAACGTGTCGTCAGATCCAAGCATTATAAAAATGAAGAGTTAAATACAACTGATAGAAACTCTTTAGCCCATGATCGTATTAATTCGAAATAAAATAAAAATATTTTGTTTCAAAAAGAATGTGGCTCACATCCTGGAAGAGAGTTTGGAATCATTGCATGCTTATCTGATTATGGGATAGTTATGAAAATCGACATTCTGATTTTTCTTTATTGTTTTTCTGACCAAGCATTGGAGGTGCTGTGTCTCTATCACTTCGGAATCTGTTGTGTTTGCATGCACACCTAAAGTTCAAGAATGATATGAATTTCTTGTTGTCTCTTCATCTACGTACGTCATCTGCCGAGCTTGTTCTTAAATCAACCAATTCAACTGCCACCACAATCGCGTTAAGGCATTTTGTTATGGTAGCTCACATCGAGTTTCGTTCTTCTTCTTTTTTTTCTTTTTCTTCTTATAGTAACGTAACATTGTAAGTTGCTATTGAATAGCTTCTTAACATTGAAGACATGTGGCAGCTGAAGAATGACTTTTATTCATTGTTTCAAAAGAGTAAATTGGCTCCGATTGATGGATTACGATCAATATCATGTTTAATGATTATTGCGGTTCATATGATCACACTTTTAAATTTATTTATTACGCCTTATCCTACTCATGAATGGGTGATTTACATGAAAACCTATTCATTTCGACTTTTATCATTATTAGGATTAGCATTGGAAACATTTTTTGTTCTATCAGGGTTTCTTCTGACACTGAAATGTATTGAGCAAAATTATTTCTTAACTTGGAAAGGATATTTATTTTATATATTTCGACGAGCCTGTCGCTTTTGGCCAGGTATTTTACTAATTACTATTGTAATGCTAGTACTAGGTGAACCGAAAGGTAATTGGATGAGTTTTTGGTTATTTTATCAAAATCAGATTGATTTAAAATACTGGTCACCTGGTTATGCTGCTCTTTGGAGTGTCAGTCTCGATATGCAAATACATATAATTTTGCCGATCATTTTATATATAATTCTTAGTTCTACGTCTAATTATCGACGAACTTACTCAGTGTTATATATACTCGTGATTTTATCAATCATATATTCTCTAGTAGTCTTTAATCCAAAAACTATGAATTTGACGACACTTCACTATCGCTATAATACACTTGCATTATTTACGCCGCAACGGATTTTCGATTGGATTGTTAGTGAATATAATGTTACGTTGGGATTCGAGAAAGCAATTGAACCAAGTCCGATGAAACCATATATGGAAACGTTTTATATGCCGGTCACAGGAAGATATTCTAGTTTTGTCATAGGATCCATTTTAGCATTTAATTTCATGCATGCCAAAAATTCCAGTGTTATTTTTTATGGAAAGATGAAAAAATATTTATATCTTACATTGACTTCACTATTAATTTTCATGTTGACGCAGATAGTCGAACCTGATGAAATCAATGACGTAATTCTTACAATCTCATTATCAATTATTCGACAATTATTTGCCGCATCACAAGCATTCATTCTCTTCTGTGCTCTATGCCCATCTACTCATCCCTATCATAGTTCACTGATTCGATCATTTTTGTCGCTTCGTTTGTGGACACCAATTGCTAAATTAAGTTATCTTGTGTACATTCTTCATTTTCGGATCGGCTTAGAATTGATTATGTCTAATAGTAATCTATTTAATTCTAAACAAACTTCAATCGATTGTTTAACCCTCATATGCCTTTTATTGGTGCTCATCATATGTCTCGTTCTAGCAGCTGTTTGGAACATCTTCGTCGAAAAACCATTTGAGCGCCTCATCGATAAATTTCTGCCCAAGAATGAAAAAGCTCATATAAAATAATTTGATTTTCAACATAGGATTGTACTGCATAGTATTTTCTGTCAAAAGTGTGCTAATTTTCATGAATCTTTTCGTTTTTGTATTTAAGTAAAATATTTGAAAGTCAATCACTGGTATACTAAAGTATTTTGAATGGAGTATTTCATGCTTTTTTAGTTACATGGAACGGGGGGGGGGGGTGGCCCGGGGCCCGCCAGCCCCCCCCCCCCCCCCCCCCCCCCCCCCCCCCCCCCCCCCCCCCAGGACCGAGAGACGCCATCCCCCAAAAGCAAAAATACTCGATAGTTTCTGTGCAACACATAATTACTGTTTGTATATCATCAACAAAATCTCTTTTACTGTTGCACAAGTTATGTGTGAGGGTGTAGCTATAACTTGAGGGTGTGGGTGTGGGTGTGGGGTGTGGTGAATCTGTGACCGCAAAACACCCACACACCCACACACCCATGCCCATACCCCATATATGATCTTGGAAGAAAATTGAAATACTTCGACGAAATTCTACATTTCATGACTAAAAGAAAAAAGAAAGAATGTTTGCAAATGCGTATGCGCAATGTTTCAAATCTCATAACCTACTCATTCCTTCTATGACAGCGGCTTCCCTCAACATCTTCAAGGCTTCTCTCGTTCTGTCTTTAATTTTCAACATGATAGTTTCAAAAAAACAATACTCGAGATTGCATTAAGAAAAATTCTTTTATAAAAAGAATGCGTTACAAGGAAGAAGAAAAATATAGAAAGCAGACATTTGAAATTATAGTAGACGTCGCAGCAGAATACTTAATAAATTGTTGTTGCTGTTATTAACTTGATGGGGTGTGGAAATAGTTCGGTTGTCCCTATTCCTCCTGTTCAAAATGCATCTGAAAATAGCACGAGTAATCAACAAGCCAGAATACCTAGCGCACGAAATAATAGCACGAATAATCAACAAGCCAGAATACCTAGTGCACAAAATAATAACGTGCAACCACAAACGAACTCTTCACCAAATCTAAAGTCAAGACCTGCAAGTGGCGTATCAAAAATAAGTTCCCATAGTATCAAACCATCGAGTCCTAAGCAGAAAGTTAAAAGTCCTTCGGTACATTCAGATCATGAAGACAATCAACAGTTTGCTATCGTTTGGGCGGATTCTAATTTCGATAAATCAAAACCACTATATCATGCTGCTATAACTAAACTAGAACGAATTACAACTTCAATCTATACATGTACTAATACTGAGCAATGCATCAATTATCTAGATAGTTTCGTTGACAAAAAAGTATTTCTAATTGTATCGGACACTTTGGGTGAAGCGCTTGTACCACTTGTTTTCGATAAACCACAGCTTGAATGCATTTACATATTCAGTCAAGTGAAACGACAAAGATTACTTTGGGCAAATAAATGGTCAGCAAAAATTAAAAAAATCTTATTCGATATGGAAGATGTTTTTCAAGCAATCAAATTTGACACTGGTCTTATTGGTGGTTTAACCCCTATTAGCGTATTTCGTCGAATAGATGTGCCTGACGCTATCGAAAATGAATTAGATCAATCATTTATGTACACCCAATTACTTAAAGAGATTCTCATTAAAATGGATCATGACTATACAGCAAAGAGTAAACTAGTTGAATATTGTCGTACTAAATATGCGGATAATGTTCTTCAATTGGGTCTTATTGATGAATTTGACCAAGACTATATTAAAGATATTGTAGTTCATTGGTATACGAAAGAATCTTTTCTGTATTCAACATTGAATCGAGCTTTGAGAACACAAGATACTGAAGCTATTTTGAAAATGGGATTCTTTGCGCAGGATCTTCATCAACAAATCGTACAAATGCATGCAAAAACTACAAATAACCAAGAAGAATTCATTGTTTATCGAGGACAAGGTATGATGCCTGATGAATTTGAAAAAGTAAGAATGGGAAAAGGCGGTCTTCTATCGTTCAATAATTTCTTGTCGACGACACTTGACCCCAAAACTGCTTTGATGTTCTCAAAGAAAGCACATGGTAACCCGAATGTCATCGCAATAGTATTTCAAATGGAAATCAATCCGAAAACGTCATCGGTTCCATTTGCTTTTCTGCATGAAAAAAGTAAATACAAAGATGAAAGTGAAGTTCTTTTCTCAATGCATACCGTCTTCAGGATAATGGGAGTTGAAGAGACAGGTGATCGATTTTTTCAAGTAAATTTAGTTCTAACAAACGATAATGATCAACAACTTAAAATGCTTACCGATTACTTTCGAAAAGAGATTGACGGCAGTACCCCGCTAGAACAATTGGGCCACTTGATGCTTAAAATGGGAGAATACAATCAAGCTGAAGAATTATATACACCGCAACTTGATTCAACCGATGAAAAGCACTGGCGAAAACATGCTCATGTCAATAATCAGCTAGGCTATGTTTACAGTCAGAAAGGTGATTATAAAGCTGCACTGGCATACTATGAAAAGACACTCAAAATCGAGCTAGATTTTCTTCCTCCAGACGATTCTTCACTTGCTGTGACCTATAATAATATAGCAACAGTACAGAACTCGATGGGAAACTATTTATCTGCACTGTCATCTTACAAAAAGGCACTCGAAATCGAAGAGAAGGCTCTTTCATCTGATCACCCTACACTAGCTACAACCTACAGCAACATAGGTTTAGCATACGAAACATTAGCGGACTACGAGAGTGCACTTTCATTTTTTCAAAAGGCACTTCAAATTCGACAGACAACACTGCCGCCTAATCATCCAGATTTCGGTACAATATATAGTAACATTGGTGGGCTACATCAAGAAATGGGAGATTATTCAACTGCTCTCAAATTTTACCAACAGGCACTTGATATCGAAGAAAAATATCTTCCTCCAAAGCATCCAACTTTAGCTACAACCTACAGCAACTTCGGATCTGTTCACAGTTCGATGGGTGACAAATCGAAGGCACTGGAATATTATCAAAAATCTCTTGAAATCCGAGAGCTATCTCTTCCTATTAATCATCCAGATAAAGCTAGCAGTTACAATTGCATCGGTTCAGTATATAATTCGATGGAGGATTATCCTAAAGCACTTTCATGTTTCGAAAAAGCCCTGGAAATTCAAAAGCAAGCATTTCCAGAAAAACATCCAGCTCTAGCGAGCACTTATGATAACTTTGGCTCGGTCTATAGTTGTATGGAAGAGAAGCAAACTGCACTGTCATACTATCAAAAAGCGTTCGAAATTCGGGAACTTTCACTACCCCCAAACCATCCTGATATAGCCACTAGTTACAATAACCTTGGTACGATCTACAGCTCTATGGGAAACAAAGACAACGCTTTATCGTCATATGAAAAGTCACTCGAAATGAAACGAACATGCCTACCTTCAAACCACCCATCACTCATTACTACATACAACAATATCGGTTTAGTTCATCAATCCAAGGGTGACTATTTGGTGGCTCTATCCTTACACCAAAAAGCACTAGAAATCTGTGAACAAAATTCTCAACATAGCCAGTCAGAGGCAGCAGCTTCAACTTATAATAAAATTGGGTCAGCACATCATTCGATGAAAGATTTCCCTAAAGCTCTCTTGTTCTTTGAAAAAGCACTTGCCGTACAAAGCAAATCGCCTAATGTGAAGGACAGTAATTTGGCTATAACGTATAGTAACATGGGTTTAACTTATCATGAAATGAGTAATAATGAAAAGGCGCTCTTATATTACGAAAAAGCGCTTGAAATCAAAGAAAAATCACTCACACGAGATGATTGTGATTTGGCGACTACATACAATAATATTGCACTGGTATATGATTCTATGAAAGATTATGATAAAGCACTTTCATTCCATCAGAAAGTACTTACTATTAGAGAGAACAAATTGCCTTCTGATGATTTAGTTTTGGCAGCAACCTACAGCAACATAGCCTCAACATATTATGACATCCAAGATTATTCTAGTGCAGTCTCTTTTTACAACAAAGCACTGGGTATTCGTGAGCAGTCATCTTCTGTCGATGATAACACATTAGCCACTAATTACAACAATACTGCCATCGCTTATAAATTAATGAATGACAAAGCCAATGCTCTTATATTCTATCAAAAATCGCTCACAGTGCGGCTGAAAACGCTTGCTGCTAATGATCCGTCCTTAGCAACAATCTATACTAGTATGGCATCTATACATAGCTCAAAAAAAGATTACTCTAATGCAATTGTACTTTACAAGAAAGCGATTGAAATTCGAGAAAAATCCCCCCCTGCAGATAACCCTGAATTAGCGACTAACTACAACAACATTGCTGTGGCATACAGTTCCATGGATGACGAATCTAATGCTCTTATATTCTATCGAAAATCGCTCACAGTGCGACTGAAAACGCTAGCTGCTGATGATCCGTCTTTAGCAACAATTTATTCGAGTATGGCATCTATATACTATTCAAAAGACGATTACACTAATGCCATTGAACTTTACAATAAAGCAATTGAAATCCAAGAAAAATCTTCCTCTGCAGATAGTCTCGAATTAGCAACCAACTATAATAATATTGCTGTCGCTTATAAAGCGATCGAAGATCAAAAACACGCTCTGACATATTACGAGAAGGCACTCGCGATTCGAGTCCAGAAGCTTCCTTCAAATGATCCATCATTGGCTCCGCTTTATAACAGTATTGGTTCGATACAATCATCTATGGGAAACAAATCCGTTGCAGTGGAGTTTTACGAGAAATCACTCAAAATTCAAGAAACATTACCTTCACCAAATTATTCTTCGATGTCAGTTACGTACTACAATGCAGCATTGATGCATCGAGAACTTGAAAACCACGAGGCAGCTCTTAAACATGCCGAGAGTTCTGTCGAAACAGCTCGTCTAGCTTTTGGTCCTGATGATAAGGAAGTAAAAGATAACCAAATGTTGGTGGATAGAATTCGTAATAAACTATGATTCAAGACTTTTCATACGGCTAGACAATCAGTACTTTCTATATTATGCTTTTATTCATCATAACAATATTGTCTCACTCGCGAATTAAATAGTTTAATAAAGTTTTTGGGCATTCATTCATCTTGTTTCCGTACCGAAATATTTGCCTGTGTTTATAGTTTTCTCAAGATAGTCAGAGCAACATTCCACTCGAACTCGAACACATGTGTCTACCGAAGTTTTCTTCAATCGTTAAATCTTGTAGACTTGATAAATCAATACGCGACATTTTACCTAACGATTCATCAAAAAATTGCCAATAGTCAGCTGGAAATATGAAATCGAGATACGACTCTGAGATCAGATGAAAGTCGATTATAATGTTTATTTGTTTTTATGCTAGACATTGGTTACCACATAGAACAAAATGCGCAGGTCGACATAGGAACTCTGCTATATCACATGATACTGGTGATTCAGTTCCTAATCTTTGTTTCATGATAGAACCAACTATTCATTTTCTGCATTTAGAAACTAGTACACATAAGAGGGTACCCTGTATGTTTTCGTGTTAGCAATTATAAAAGTACATTCAAAATACATTTTGCATGGCATTCTGAATTGAGCTATGCGAGTATCAAAGAAACTTAAAAAATATTGATAGTAACGTTTAAAAAACAGTTAAAATAATGCTAGATTTTGTTTACATTTTTTGGTGTCACTATGGTCAACGTTCATTAAGACAAAAACATTCTTAACAAGCTGAAGTTTCATTATAATTTCAGATACATGTTTTAAGATCGAGAATCACAGTACGAAGATATTGTTCTGAGCTCTGAATATTACTACACGATCTACTAAAACCTTCATTTCTGAAACATTACAAAATAGCAAGATTATTCATACCACATCCATGTAAATCAGTGGACTTCATTACTACTTACCCAATTATGCGTCAACATATTGCAAACAGTAGGACTTCACTCTGATAAATATTTCGGCAACTATGAATAAAACTGTTACTCGATTGGACATTGTACAACTATAAAAATGAATTCTAAACTGATTCTATATTATAGAACATTAAAAACAAACTTGAATCAAGATTACAGCAATAATGAAAGAGCATATAGCTTTGCAAGTATACTGTGGATATTTGAAAATTTTGAAACGATAGATAGATATTTAACTGTATAAAAAAATACACATATATTACAATGAACGAAGAAAGTCAGCTATTTATGTGAACTCATCAATGTTATTCATTTATCTCTCTTAGTTTACTTATTTTTACATCTATCTTTCGTCAATTGAGTTGTGAAAAACTCAGAAATAAGCAAGATTATGCATATAAAAACTTACATTGACGTTCTGCACTGATTTTATTTGTAATGTCGCCGCAAATAGATTTGCATAGTGATTAACTATGATCTGTTCCAAATGAGAAACAACAATCACACACTCTCATGCACCCGTAATTTTAACTTGGTATCGATAAAACCGTTATTCTTTCAACAGAAGGTCAATTATCTGTTAGAAGGACTGCGCAACAACTAAGCGATTATGATAACTCGAGGAGTAATTGAAGAAGAGAAGAAAAAAAACAGTATAAGTGTACTATAGAGTTTTATTTTCCTCGAGAAAAAAGCTCACCCACGATTCAAAATAAATTGAATGAGATGAACTCATGTTCAATGTTAAATCATTCTTGATAAATCATTTTCTTTGTCATGCCACCATCAACGACGAAGTTCTATGAAGAGTAAAAAACAGCATGAAATAATAAATGCGTCATTGTGAATCAACGAAAGAGGAGGGACTCTGTTAATTACCTGTCCTGTAATGAAGCCGTTAACATCATCTACTAAAAATTCTACAATTTTTGTGATATCTTCAGGTAAACCGACACGGCCAGCAGGATGTTGTGAATGATCCGACTCAGTCAGAGAAGGAATAACAGTTGCTTCGCTTTGTTGAGCCAAGTATTTCGTATCCATATCACGAACATCGATCCAACCAGGTGAAACCGCATTGACTCTGACACCAGAACCTGTAAAACTAACAGCCATAGCTTGTGTAAGTCCAATCAGACCAGCCTTGCTTGCAGAATAGCCCTCATTGTTAGCCTCTGATTGGAGTGCTCGTGTTGATGAAATATTAACTATACAACCTTTTGTTGCACGAAGATGTGGAGCAGCGTACCGAGAGCAGATGTACGGACCAATTAGGTTTGTTTCTATGAAACTACGAAATTGTGAAACAGGTACATCGTCAAACGGAGTATTAGGATCGTCTTTGCCACCGATCCATGGACTTGCAATAGCAGCATTATTAATGAGAGCATCCAAACCGGAAAATTTCTCAATGCTCGAAGTGATACATGAAGATACTGATGATTCATCATTGATATTGCAGCTATAAAATAAAGCATGTGTTTGAACTGTGCGACCGGAGCCTGGTGGAAATACACAGTGATCATTGGAAAGTAGTTGTTCAAGTAATTTCAGAGAGGTCGTATCATTATCTGCCAATGTGACGTAGTAGCCTCGACAGAGGAACTTCGTTGCCATATGTCGACCAAGTCCATTGGCTGCACCAGTAACAAGAATACGCTTCATTTCCATCTAATTCTGTAATGAAAATGTACACTTTCATGAGAAAATCTATCCATATTATATAAATAAATATCTAAATAGTAGTGTAGCTTAGTGGGTTTGAGCTATTAACTATTTGTTGATAAATCATGTTCAATTTATAAATTTCCTAGTGAACAATCTGAGAAGTACTTTGCTCATTATTTAAATATTATCATTAAGAAATTCAAAATCATGATTGGAATCTAGCTTTCATTTATATTCACGTTCAGAACCAAATATTCAAAAGTGAAATAATCGTATTTATACTGAGCCATACTTTTTTCTACCGAGATTCATGTTTTTTTTTAATGGCTACCCTAGTGAAGGTACTCATAGGGTAGTACTCAAAAAGTACTCACGCTAGAAAATGTCACGAGTATTCATGAGTACTCATGGGGTTTGAGTACTCGTTAGTAGTACTTGTAGTAGGATTTGAGTATCTGAGTACGACTATTGAGTACTCGCCTCATAAAATCGAGTGTTTTGTGAGTACTCTGGTGGGCTTTTCGTCAAAATACTCAGGCACATATATTGCTCAGTATCCTTTTACTAGTTTAAAATTTATTTATTTCAAAAACTAATGATAGAACAGTGAGTTACACCATAAGAATCTGAGAAACGAATTGTTTCATCGTCTTTAAATTTGTTTAATTATGATATAGTGATAAAACATTTATCCACAGAATGTAAGAAAATATGAATAAAAATCTGTATCAAGAACACTGAAGCATATGTAAACACAAACAGACATGAGAAATAAATTATGGATCAAATTAAGATAGTGATAACAATACACATTCACTTTAGATCGTTATATAAATTATGAACATTTCAAATCGAAAACTATAATCGTTAAGTAAAAAATAAAAAATGTATCAACTGTCTTCTATATGATAGATGTTTCTTCAGACTATCGAATTCTATAAGTTTGTGAATAATTTTCTCAGTCGTCTAGTGTTTCATTTGTTTTCCCAAAAAATTTAATTTTATCTAAAACGATATTTCGTCTTTGATTTAAGACGTAAAATTTAACACATAATTTTATGTTTTCACATAAATGTTTGGTCTTACTCGAGAAACGAATAGCTGAAATGAAGTGACTTTGTTTTTTCTATTCTTTAAATAGCCAATTGATTAAGTCACATGAGTGACTCATCACAAAATATGGAGGATACAATTGATAATATATTTTTAAAGTTCTTTCGTAATTTTCATTTCATTATATAGTTGATCTTAATTACGCAATATTATTTTATTTTCGTACATCCTAGTGCATAGATGTTTTGTTAAATGTCTTCTGAAAAACAACGATGAGTACTACCTCGAGTACTCGTATTTTCGTGTACGAGTAATTCTTAGAGAGAAAACTCAGTGGAGTACTCATCATAGTACATGAAAAGTATAGTTACACATAAATTTCATCGAGTACTCACTCAAGTAATCTGAGTACTCATGCTGTAAAGTCGTACTCGCTGGGCGAGTACTTTCACTAGGGTAATATTAAATCAGATTTTTGTCTTCGAAGAAAAATAAATCTCATTTCACTAATCTCCAAAAGTCGAAAAAATTCTTTTATTTAGTTCTTGTAGTGCATATAGTGAGAAGCTGAGTATAATATGCATATTTTTATATGTTTCAAGAAGATTGTAAAGGCTATCTTAGTAAAAATTACGTGAACGAAATGAATCATTAAAGAAACGAGATTGGATGAAAAAAATAACGAAAGGAACTATCTTATATATAGACGTCGACAAGAAGCATACAGGAAAAAAATAGATATTTAAAATTCAACGATCGATATTATGATCGGATAGGAAATTCTTCGTCGTGATAAGTAACGGCAAGTCGAAAGTATTTTCTTCTAGTATCACTTCTCGTAATAGTTCAGCAGAAATTTAAATGAACTAGATGAATACTTGAATGAATAGAAATTTATTCTTTAAAATACGTACGAACATAATAATCCGTTAGAATATTATCATTGATTGTCCTTCCCTCGTGTCGAACAATCAGGTATAAAGTAATGATTTAGTTGATAAATGCATTCAAGAAATAAAACATATTATATCTACTAATTCATTACTACAACGAACACAATAGATACACTTTAGTATCGAATACAAAATGTTTTACGGATCCTCAAAAGGTTTGAATTTGCGATTGAAGTAGTATTTTCCAATACCGATAACTCGACAATTGTCCTTACCGTAAAATATTAATCAGCAACAGAATTTGACAGTATAGATAATATTCAATAGGATTTCTGGAATGTACAAGCAAACTAGTGAATCGATAAAGATATGTTATCATTGCTAATTGCATTACGAAAGATAACATTATTAATCTATCTCAATAGAACACTATCCTAAATAATTTTCACTAATCTTTATTTTTACATTCCTATCAAAGATAGCTAAGTGGAACATTGTCAACATAGACTGGATTGTATGGCGATTTACGCTTCGGTTGAATGGAGGAAACGTAATTCCATGGCTACTCTTCAACAGTCAAGTTTAATAGTTATAGGTAAAAATTCGCAACAATATTTTCATGATAGTTGACAACCGACGGCAGAAAACAAAAAAAAACAACGTGCTTTTATATTTATTTTATTATAATGTCATGCTTAGTATGTTTGAGAAGGATTGGTAAACATTTACAAAGTGTATAAAGGTAACTGTTACTGAAGAAAACCCCGATTTATATTTTCAACATCTTTTTTCTCTTGCAATAAAATAGAGAGATGTCTTCGATTGTGAAAATCGAAGCTGTTCCCTCTGCAGAAGATGAAGTTTTTGCAAAAGAAGCACGTCGTTTGTATTCGACAATGTTCGGGAAACTTTTGGAAGATGATGATGAGACACCATCATTGATTTGTGATCGTATTTTCCTTGGTTCTGCGCCTGATGCTCGCAACCTTGAAAAACTGCAGCGTCATCATATCAAGTATGTACTGAATATGACAGGGTCAACATCGTATCCTGTCGATTTCTTTACTGTTTCCGGTCATTCACATATAGTTCTTCTCACTTTGGATACTCATGATGAAGATAATTATGACATTTCCTCACATTTTCCCGTGGCACTAGATTTTATTCGTAAATCATTGAATACCGATGATGGATCTGTTTTGGTTCATTGTGCTGCAGGTTACATGATGAATAATAAAAATCAGCAACTATGAAACATGTAAACTATTTCTTCTTTTAAATACAGGTGTATCTCGTTCGGCCACGATAGTTGCTGCCTACTTGATAGCTGCATACCATATTGGTGCTACCGAAGCTGTTCTACGCGTGAATCAGGCGCGCCCATGTGCATGCCCCAATATCGGTTTTCTGCAACAACTACTTCGTTTTGAACGTACAGGTTTTAAATTTTGATGTTCAATATTTCTCAGTTCGCATTTTTTGTCCTTTTACTGTTTTTTACAGTAAATGAAATATTCAAAGCTATTTAGTGCGAGAATTTCAGTTGCAGATAGAAATCTGTGATATGGCCAAGAATTACGAATGGAATAAATAAAACTGTCATAAGAAAACACACCGATAACGATTTATGTGCGATACTTGACAAGTTTACCAGAACGAGAAAAGCAAATGTCTGAAACTTGATTCTCATTATACATTATTGCTGTATTAGAATATCTCGATGTGTGATGTCTGCGCTGTGAATGATATTTTTCCACTCAAAATAAATATTTATCTCAACGATTGGACTATTTTTCACAGCTTAGTTTAAATGGGCAATTCATTATTTGTCTGTTCACATGGTAGTTAATACAGCTTTTCTGTACTACTCACAATCTACGGGTAAAGTCGTACACCTTCGACTGCCAGAGTTTGTGTTGGGTTTTCAGTAGCAGTTGCTTTAGTATTAAGACGTTGTTATTTCTGTATGATCAAATGATAGTTTTTTTTTTTAAAACAAATGACGTTCTTTACAATTATTTACTTTCGATGCTGTGATTCATGATGATTTGTATCGATTCAAGGCAGACACTTTAAGTACACTCATGATACATCAACAGTGAGTGGGATTTCTTATTAGTCAAGCTTACTTGTGTCAACTAGTTAATCAACGGATCATTTCGATAGCTATTTTTATGCTTACGGGTATTGATAGGTATGATTTATTCCATATGGGTGTTTCTCTGGTAGGATGATATAGATCGTTTGTTTGCTTCTGGAATACAGAAGTCGTACGTTTTCATGTTCAAAGCATACTTGGTTTATAACTCAGTTTTGCTCAATCAGGATCCGGAAGTACTATGAAAATATCCAATATATCTATGTTGCCCATATTTTGCATCAATAAAATAATTCATACAAAACCAATTGAAAAGCAGCAATAAACTATAAAGGGCTAGAAATAACATTTGTTGGAACATCGTTTCTATCAATATATTTCTAAATATAACATTCTACATCCCTACTTTTTTTCAGTCCTTTTATGACTGAATTTGGTTTTGATTGCAAAAAAACGAAGTGAACAATATTGTATTGAATACTATAGAGCATAATCAGAAAAAAAATAAACATACAAGTTTGAAACAAAAACAATCAGCTGTTCGTTTCATTATTCTTCTAAATCGGCTCATCATATCAGGATACACATCACTTCCCAACGATCAATTCTGTTAGTTGATTAGCAACTTGTGCACCTCTTCGAACAGCACCCTCAATAAAGCCACCATGCGCATTGCTCACTTCACTATTGCCGAACCATAGTCGACCATTCCATTGAGATTGTCTACAGATATTACTTGCATGTGCATGACCGCCAAAACTGTGATCTGTCGAACCTGACGTGAATCGTTCATTACTCCAATCGACCATGTGTACAGCTGTTGGAATAGTTGCTTCATTGCCAAATATTTTAACAGTAGCATCAATCACCTGTTGTTTGGTTGTACCAGGTAAACAAAAAACAAAGAGAGCATTGCAAGTATCACTACTGGCATCGTGCCATTCTTGTGCGTTGCTTTGACGTGAAACAGCAAATCCACTCAACTTTTGATCTTTCCACCATGCGCGTTCGTACTGTAGAATAGCTTTACATGTTGATGCCATCCAAGTATCACAGTCGTTGAGCTCTTCGATAAGTGATTTTGGTAATTGAGGTGTTATTTTAATCGTTGATATAAATAGTTTGGGTGGTAGAGCTAGAACGACGTAATCGCCTACTATTGACTTTTTGTCACGTAGTTCTATATTGATTTTTTGGTTAGTTTCGTACGTAATAGATATGACTGGTGAGTTAAGTTGTACAGCGACTGTTGTTTGATTCTTTGTAGTTAGCTCATTGAGTAGCGTCGCACACAAACTACCTGATCCACCTTTAAGACGTATAGCACCGTTGTGAATCTCACCCAAGTGCATACGTCGAACGTCACTTCCGGATTTCATAAGCGAAATTCCATCTTCATATTGATCGATTGTACCAATATTGAGCTCACGCACAAGTGATAGTGCTGCGGTGTGAGGTGAAAATATCCATGATGCTCCCAAATCAAGATTGAGCTCAGGTATACTCAATGTTCGACCACCGACGCGATCACGAGCTTCAAGTATTGTAATTTTATATGACTTATTCTTAAGTGAATGTGTTAAATATCTGGCACAAGCTAGACCAGCAACACCAGCTCCGATGATAACGATATGACATGACGAGTTGCTTGCAGATTCTCGATGCATCGTGTCACCGTTATTCTGTGCTTTAAATGAAAAAGAAGTTTAGGAGACTAAAGATGATTTTGGCTAAT
This sequence comes from Rotaria socialis, assembly GCA_905331475.1. Taxonomy (NCBI): domain Eukaryota; kingdom Metazoa; phylum Rotifera; class Eurotatoria; order Philodinida; family Philodinidae; genus Rotaria; species Rotaria socialis. The sequence goes on along the minus strand of CAJNYU010000621.1, from coordinate 34,097 downwards.
TGAAATTTAAAAAAAAAAAGAAAAATTTGGACTTTCCTCAATGAATTTTTCTTTCGAAATGGTTCCATGAATAAATTGAATAATTGTTAGTTTTCACGGAAAGAGGTAATTAGTAGTTGAAACATAGATGAAAAGAAAATGAAATACTGATGAGATCTCTTGGTGAACCAGAAAATAGTAATGTAAAACAGTTTTCACTTTTCGTTCTTCTTACGATGCATAGAACTTGTTCGACAAGAAAGAATTTAATTCAGTATTAGATATCATCTATGTGCTTTTGTGGATCTCGTGTTTTTCGAAAACTAAGATTTTAATATTCAAATTTTGAATGGGCTCAAGTACATAGGCTTTCACTAAGTTAGTAGTATTTAACCTTTCCGGATAAGATAAAAAAGAGAAGTAGCTAACTTTAAACACCTGTAGAAACGACTTAACGATTCAATTAAAAATCGATATGGTGTAATTAGACTTACTGTTGAAAATCTCATTAGGTCTTGTAGATGCCATTCAGTGATTCGTGTGCCAAAGAAAATTCTTCTTTCGCAGAAAATAGAGAAGCAACGTATGAGAAAATGACAGATTTATATATGCCACTGCTGTAATCTAGAAAAGGAAAAAGAGAACGAAAGAAATGCAACATCATCATGACATGCAAACGCCACCGCTGACTATCATCTGTTTTTCTTCGTTCTGACGCAGGCGATTTCTTTTTCTTTTTTGAAGAAAAAAAACAAGTAAATGACTCATAGATATTCATATATAGTTCAAAATTTCATATTTTTATTTGAGCTCATTTTCTTCGTCACAGTAGGAAATTAGAATTCGACAACAAGGGTGACTAATGAGTCTTAGAGAATATAGAGGGTAGCACAATAACACTCGATTTTTTATTGTTCAGAAATGTTTTTTCAACTAATATATTATAATGAGTATTCGTTAATCGACTTAAAGATGTAATTGTACGATGTAGACAAAGCCCTATTTATTGACCATTGATAAGAGTGTGTACATGTCTGAAAATTACAAGATGATAAACTAGAGGGTGGGTGTAGAACGAACATTGGAATTGCTCATACTATCTGTAATGATTATGGCAACAACAAATGAATACACATCAACATCAGCTACTCACATATGACACCAGTTAACCCGAAATAGTATATATTTGTGATTGTGCATTTGGTAAACTAGTATTGGAGTCAGCATGAATGAGCTGTTCTAGTTCTTGCGATATCAATGACAGAGCATAGTCCATCAATGGTGCTAGTAGTCTTTGGAAATCATTTGAAAATATTTGCTCATTGTAAGGATCTTGGCTGAGAATGGTTTCATTGCTGTTTATCTCAATATTTTTATTCAGTAGATTTAATGCACTATTGTTGTTATAACTAGATGTTAACTAAAGCTGGCTCATAATAACACTGGTAAGTTGAAAAAATATCATATAGGAGATATACAGATCGAGAAATACATATTTTTGTTAATAAATGACTCGTTTTAACGCGTTAATAGAAAAACTTTATCTACATCCTCACGTTTAGAGTTGCAAATAGATTTAAATTTTCGATAAAGTAATGTGAACAATAACCTGTCACCAAACGTTGTCATATAAAATCGATCCAATTGTGAACTAAAGTAGTATTTGATATAGTTTCATCAATTTTAATGGTTTTAGACATCCAAAAAGCAGCTGTTTTAACAACGTAGGATGTTAAGTCAGTTTTTCTATACAAATATTTGTAATAGACCGATCGTGCAATTCCATTTAAACATTTTTCTTTCATACTACGATTTTCAGCTAAAATAGCTTCAACTTCAGATAATGAATAACAAAATTTTGATATAATTCATCCCTTGATTACTTGTACTTTAACTTGCATCGTTTTTCTTCAACCAACTTCAAACCATTTCAGAAAGTTCTGCCATCGGAGCCACAGCCAATCGGACCAAGAAGACTTGTTTGTATTTCAATAGCTGTCTTACCGGCTACTACAGATTTTTCTTCTGGAAAATCAATTGACTGTTTTATTTGAAATCCATTAACTAAAGGTATTGAAGAGTGAGGTTTGACCATCAAGTTCAACATTACTGTAGCTAACGAGCAAATGTGCTAATTTTTTACTATTCCACTTAACAACAAGAACAAACCGGTGCATTTAAACATTTCATTAAATCGAAATCTTGTAATTTATCAACAATGGATGCCTAGTAGATAGCTCTTTTTAGTGCAGTACATTTTTCGGTGTTGAATCGTTTTCTTCCCCCGTAAAAAGTAAAATGCTGGCAGAAAATGAAAATTTCTTATTAATTCAGCAAGAATGTTTTTCTGATTGGAATATTTTTTAATTTTCCTACTCTTACTGAGACATGGCAGTGAATTCAGCATGAGTTCAAACAGACTATTCATGATTCGATCTTTATTATAAATGTAAATATTCAAGTTATTTTTGTGTGATGTGCATAAATAATTGTAAAGTAATTACAAATATCAACCTTGATAATTTCAATAGAAATAATGGCCATATCCATGAGTTTTGCTAAAGATTAAACGCAAACACTTGACTAATTTTCATTCGACAAAAACCTCTTATCTCGAATGCAAACCTATAAAATTCTTTTCTTTATTGATAAGAATTTTTTTATGATTCTCAATTCATCCCTTCGAGACCGCAACAACATATTAATCGGTCTCTATCAGTTGTAACCTAATTTGGCATACAGTCAATTTCTAATGGTTTCACAGCTACAATTAAAATAGTATCTAGTCATTTATGGAGAAAAACCAGGTAACCATTTTTTTTTCTCATTAGATTCACGAAACCATCCTATTGTATTCTGATTATTTCTCTCTGCTTGAATTTATATTATGACCATAAATGATCCAGACAAAATTTCCGTACAGGTTTTATAATCTTTCATTTTTATAATGCATAATAAATAAGCTAAATCGTTAATCAATGAAGTATGTCTTGATAGTTTTCCTTCTTTATTCATAAAATTTATTTCCTAATAAAGAGATGCGCAACATGCATTAAACAATGTTACAAAAATACGTGAATTGAAATTGTAAGGTAAGGACGATTGAATACAGATTTTCAGCGACCAGTAGACATACTTTATTGAGATTTATGCAGTACGTTGCGAGTTTCTTTTTATAGAAATTCATCGATCGTAACAGACGCCATAAAAGTGGCATAGACCATCACATATACCTTAGCAACACTCGCTTTCTCAGTACCACAGGCAATGAGAGATGTTATTGGTAAATGCTGGAAGTTTATTGAAGAAATGTGTTTCGGAATCAATGCAATAAAACAAACTTCTTTTTACTTTTCGTAAGCGTCCGCAAAAAATTGTACAAAAATCACAAAAAAATGTATGGATGTCACGAATAAAATTCCTCGGAATTAAAAAAAAAAAAAAAAAAACTTCTTTTTACTGTGAGCGATTAAGACTAAATTGCTTTTTACACTTTAATCCTATAAAGATTGAATCAACAGTTTTATTTTTACAGATATCAGAGATAATAAAAAACCAAAGTTCAAGTTAATACCACTTCAACATTATTAGCTATCGCCAAAATAAATATTTCAGTTGGGTTTCTTTTTTATTCAAATCTAAAACAGCGTATGTAAAGGATTACTTGAATCTCTATCTTTGTTTCCCTTCTGAATTCATATGGAATTCACAAGCATCATATGATTGAAAGTTCATCACGTAAGAATTGTGCATCTAAGTTGAATTAGTAACAAAATAAAAGTGTTTTATTTTCGGTATATACTTCAAAATTGACGACGAAAGCGTATACTGTAAACCATCGATTTATCTTTGACACCATAGTACAAAATACGACCTTGAAGTTACATTATATATATATATAAATTTCAGTTGATTTTATCATTAGAATGAGCGAGCGAGAGAGAGAAAAATCGATTTTTTTTCTTATGTGTATTTTTTTTATAGATTTGTTGTAACGGTTGTGAAGCAGAATCAGTTAGTTACTCATTCATTTCTTATGTAAACTGAAGCAATTCAACATCTTTTAAGCAGAAAAATAACCGAACGGCAGTAACAAAAGCCGTTCAGTCGTGTTCTCCATTCTTTTTGTTTGTTTCTCGTATTGTATTCTCTACACAATATGTCGTCAACACCTATTACTTCTGAAAATTCATCATCATCTCGTGGTCAATCGGCGAATCAAGTAACTGCAGCGAAAACGTCTCGTCCACCGTCTGCAGCGAAAACGTCTCGTCCACCGTCTGCAGCGAAAACGTCTCGTCCATCGTCTGCAGTGAAAACGTCTCGTCCATCGTCTGCAGTGAAAACGTCTCGTCCACCGTCTGCATCGCTAAAACCGGCGGAAAATGATACGACCACAGTGACACCGGAAGTCACTACTAATGATAATGATGCATCATCAGATGTTTCTGTTGATGGAAAAGAAGTAACTTCTTCGTCTGAATGCCCACCATCAGTAAAAGCTGCTGCCAGTGGGTCTCGCCCGGGTTCAGGTATACATCCGCAATCAGCAGCAAAGAATGATCTTACTTCTAATACAGTCACGGATTCAACAAATGCTGAGAAAAAGTCTTCACGACTACCTTCGGCTAATTCAAAAGTCGATGAATCAAATACACATGGTTATACTATTAATGTAGCCAGTCCACGACCACCATCAGGATCTACAAAAGTTGACCAACCAAGTACAGTTGCACCAGTTAATTCACGACCACCTTCTCCAAATCTAATAGCAAGCGAATCCACTACGAACGACTCGGCTACTATCACGCCAGGTTCGAGACCAACAACAGGTAGTCAAACAACCGATATAACTAGACGGAGTGATTCTACTGATCCGACTACGACGATAGGTGCACGACCACAATCGGCCACTCAAAATACAGTTCCAACAAACTCCAGACCACCATCGGTACGTGTAAAACAAGATGAGACAACTGTAGACGATTCTACCACCGAACAACAAAATACATCAACACTATTTAATGCAAATGATGCAGATGCAACACTACCGATTATTGAACGTCCAGCTTCAGTAGCTAAAGTGACATCAACTGATGAATCTACAATAACAGCGAATGTTGATTCCACTGATTCGCCTGTTATTCTAACAGAAAACTCACCATCATCCGATGAAATCCAACCTGTCGCAGTTACACCACGAATCGGTTCAGCTTCAAAAATTCCTCAAGAACCGACAGCTACCGAAAATAATAATTAATTATCTTTAATAAAATGATAAACACTTGGCATTGATTAGTATTTTTATCTTTAAATTATTTTTATTCATTACTTTATTTTATGCATTGCATTAAAGTTTTTGAAAAAAAAGAAATTGATTTTGTTTTCTTATTTTTAAAATAATTACCGAGTGAAATAAAATTTTTGAAAAAAGGAAAATTAAATATAATACGTTCATCTGACAGCAAAACGGCGATTATTCGACGCATTCGTTTTTTTTTAATTTCGCCATTTTGTGTTCTAATTAACAAAAACAATAAATAAGAATGAATAAAGCATAGCTTATCGTTTTTTACTTCTAAGAGTGATGTAGCCTTATTAAATGCCGGGTGATCATGTGGCATACGTCTACGTAAATTTTCTAATTGTAATCGATCACGAAGAATATTAACAATTGTCTAAAAGTTAATAAATCAGAAATTCTAGAAAACAAAACATTCGATTCGTTACTTACATCGATAGCTACATCAAAATTTTGGAATTTTTCAGCAAAATAAATACGCTTATCTGGATCAGGAATCATTGTAAGAAATCGTGCAGCTGTTTCACTTGCTTTTTCTGCTCCATCGCCACTTACTCGTACCCAATTGTAAACCATATCAGCAAGATATTCTGGTGCAATAATATATTTCTTTCCAAATATACCCTAATAATAAGCATTTGAAAATAAATTCTTATCGGACATTATATCACACATACTTGATGTATGGCTTGATGAATAAAATCATCATAATGTGATCGTAAACCACATTGCATAATCACAGACAATTTACCACACATAATTATTTCTGGAGACATCTATTTTACAAATTTTTTAAAAAAATTTCCGATAATTAATAAGAAAATTTACATGAAAAGCCGTTTCGAACTCTTTACTTCGATCGAGTGCCTAAAATAATAGAATAATTTCATCATTCTTAATCAAGTCAATATATCTCGTACTGTTTTATCTGTATTTCGATTTTGTTTTTGTTTTCGAAAATCTGTTTCGTACACTGTTTTGTATATCTCAAGAACTGTTCGACTCGCTTGAGACTAAATTTAGAAGAAAAAAACAGAACCTAAAATTCAATCTAAAGAATTCTTCAACCATACATTTTGTAATTCTCGCTGCTTTTTAAGTAAAATTCGTTGTTCAGCAATTTGTAAATGCCACCATGGATGTGATCCAAGTTCACTGAAAAACATAATTAGGTTTTTACTTAATTTCAAATTATAAATTGTAACTATACGTTGCTGCTTGATCTAATATCGCCATTTTAGTATTCATATCATTGACTTGACTTGCTTGTCGAAGACGTATCATCTTAAATTACGAATATAGAAATGGTTTCTTTTTGCTCATTGCATATATCTCTCACTTACTGCCACATCTTCATTTCGACCAAATTGTCTACGAAAATAAAATATCTATTAAATTTCAGATCACATAAGCACTTCTATCAAACGTACTTGAGCATAGATACATAATAATCATTGTCAAATCTTAATTTTGTCATATTTATATAATTATTTATGGCTTGTGGATGCTGTTTAATCAAGTCGAAGAATAATGGTCGTGACAAAGTATTTTCAAGAAAAATCAATACCTAGAAAAATGCAAAATAAACGAACACAAAAGAGAAACAAAATAAATTTACTGGAACAGTAGCATTGGGTGTATTAACTTTAATAGCCATTCGTAATAACGAGGCTTTTTTATCATAATCTTGAATATCATCTAGTTTCGCATTCTAAAATAATCCGAATATCGAAAATAATGTTTCTTCGAGTTTTTTTCAATATCTACTTTATTTTCTAGTAGATTTTTACAACGTAATTCCATTTCTTTGTCGTACTGTGTACTTCGATCTCTGACATTTTGATCAGCTAAAATAGCAAATAAAATAATTGAGCGTAAAAGTTCATCGACATACGATATTCTTCTGCATTGGGTAACCATTGAGCATTGGAATGGATATCATTGGATGGTCCCGGAACTGGTGAACGACCGAATCGAGCAGCTAAAATGAATAAAATTTTGTATCTGTTTAATTACCATTGAATGTTACCATCTTTCTTTCGAAATTTGACTTTTGGAGATTTCGGACTGTATTCGGGAAGGTTTTGTAATGAAACTGTATCTTCACGTGATAGATTACGATCTTTTACTCCTCTACGAAGCGCACTATCGGGCAAGTCAATTAATGATGATAAGGAACCATGGAATATATTTGGATTAGCGAGATTAAAAGTTTGTTCAACTTTTTGACCAACTTTACGCAATAAATTCTGAGATTTTTTGAAAGGCTTCGGACTTGGACTATTCATGATCAGTAATTCATCTCGCAAGTACTGACTGCTTTTTTTCTTTCTGTAAGTAGATTGATGTTCGAGTCAGTACTAAACGTCAGTTGTTGTGTTTCGTTCTTTCCTTTCTTTTTTTCTATCGCATTCTTTATTTCATTACAAACAAGAAAAGGTTAGACAGAAGAGCGAAAAAAATATTTTCATGCATATCTACATAGTTTTTACTTACATTCAACAGATTGATCGATAGGACGTGAAACTTGTGATGTAGGAATAGTAAATTTCGGTTGATTACTTGTTGTTGTTGTTGTTGTTATCAGAGAATTATTTGCAGCCGGTTTGGTAATCGTTGCTTTAGCAGCAGCAGTAGTAGTAGTAGTAGTAGTTGGGGTGGCAGTTGCTGGACGAAAACGAGCTGAAACCACTCCTGTTGTATTTATTGGTGGTGTTGAACGACTTGAATCAAGGATAATATCCTACAATGATTTTGAATAAAACAAAGAATGTATTAGAAAGCAAGAATATTAATAAATCACAAATATCAAGAAAAAATGCATTAGCGATGAGAAAACAGCAACAAAGAAGTTAGTTTGCACCGATCCAGTCTTTCAGTTTTTATGAAGAAGAATGAACCGTAACCGTGAGTAGACGAACAAACAAATACAAAAACTTACAATCAATGGGTCAGAACGATTTTTAAAACGCTATATTATATTTTTAAGATATAGTTCGATTTCTAATAAAAAAAATGCACATTGCCATTATTCTAGAACTTACATCGAGTGTATTATTGCCATCTATATCGAACATATTTTTTTTGCTAACCGACGACGAATTCCAATAATCTTCACCCATCTCTGCTTGCTAGCACGGCTCGTTGTGTGTGAAAGTTTTCTTTTCAATTTGTTATCTTTCCTTCGCTTGTGATTTAATCTGTTGTGTTAGTATATTTTTTTTCTTCTCGATCAATCTAAAACGGAATGACGATCTATTTCGTTTTTATTAAACATTCATATATGTATATATATATTTATATATTGTCAAAATTGAAAATTCTTCCTCTAGTAGTATTTTTTAAATGCCACAGCTTACAGCTTTCATCAAGCACAAACCGATTTAAAAAAGTGAATGAGATCAATAAACGACTACAATATAAATGAAAACAAGAAAAAGTGCAATGACAAAAGCAACAATACGAGACAAATAATATCGAGAACATAATTTAAATCATTTCACTGTTATGATAAAAATAAGAAATTATTATTTATAATGGATTATTAGTTTGTTTAATTATATTAAGTGCTTGAACAATAGCTTGTGGATCTTTACGCGCACGTAATGCACAATTTTCTAGTGTATCAGCTGCTTCGTAACGTCCTTGTCGTCGGTAAAGTAGACTGAGATTTTTCAATGTTGTTGTTACAGTTGGTGTATCTGCTCGTATGGTTTTATACCAACCTCCGTGTGCATCATACGGACCACCACCACCACCACCACCACCACCACTGCCAGTCGCTGTTGTCGATGGATCTTGATGAGGTAATCCGAATTCTTTTTCATGTGCACGTGTTAATACCTCTTTATATAATTGTTCAGCTTCTTTATATTTTTGTTGTTTGAGATAAGCGGATGCGAGATTATTTTTTGTTTTAGCAACATTCGGATCATCGGGGCCCAAACTTTTTGTATAGATTTCAATTGCACGTTTATAATAGGATTCAACTTCATCGTATTTACTCTGGTTTTGACAGAGTAACGCTAAATTATTAAGTTGTTTAGCTACATCAGGATGCGATGGACCTAAACATTTTTCGCGTATTTCAAGAGCACGTTTACAAAGTGGCTCCGCTTCTTTGAATTTATTACGTTTACCTAAAATTTACAAAAAAAAAGAAAGAAAATCTTTTGTTATTTTTTAAATAAAAATATGTTGCATACCATAGAGAACAGCCAGATTGTTTAATGTTGCCGCTACGGCTGGATGATCGGGTCCGAGTGTTTTTTCTCGAATAGCTAATGCATCATTAAGTAACGCACTTGCTTCTTTGAATTTCGATTGATCTCGATAAACAAGCGCAAGTATATTTAGCATAGTAGCAACATCAGGATCTAAATACAACAAAAAAACAAAAATTCCGATCTAGATAAAGAAGCTGTTTGACGGAAATGCTATACCCAGTAGGGAACCTTTTCTTCCGTTTTCAATGCAATTAACGTGAATGTGTATAAGTAACAACATCTCCGATACACAGACAAGAGTCATGCGCATCTAGTTTTACTGCAGAAAAGATTTAACTAAATTTTCTACCATGCCACCAGTAAAACATTGTAAAACCCTCAATCCAGCAGTTCATTTTTGTGTTTTGAACTAAGAATAGATTGACATGTGCTGGCAAAGAACTCTTAATCAATAATTTTGTAGATCAGAGAAAAAAGAATTTCTCTGTCGAGTAGCACAAGAAAACAAGGCCTCTCAATTATGTGAATGTTGCTGAAAGAATAACATATTAGAGTTAATTCTCATGGGATCTGCAACGTGAAACGCTCGTACTAATGGCAAAACGATATTTTTCTGCATCATCCATTGATTTAATAAAGAACTAATCCATACACGATCGAGTTTCATAAAATGACGATGAACTGACTTACGTTGATGTCCTGAAGTTTTTTCAAGATCTTCTAGTGCTTGTCGACATAGCGGTACAGCAACTTCATAACGACCTTGAGAAGCATACTGAATAACTAAATTATGTAAAGTTTTCAGTCTAGCTGGTATTTCATATCCAGTTGTTGAAATAAACGAGCCAGTAGCCGATTGAGATGGTGACATCATAAGATCAGCATACGAACCAAATCTTCTCGCATTCTCTTGTTGATTACCGCCACCAATATCTTGTTGATCACCACAAATATCTTGTCCACTGTCATTGTCATCAGGTGGAAATAAATCATTAACAAGATCTTGCCCATTGCTCGATCGATTTGAATTGCCTAGATTCGTTCCTGATGTTGATTGTGCATTAGAATTGTCATTATCAACATCGTATTGGCGAACATCTTTTAAAAATTTCAAATGCTCAATTTCAACCGAATGAGAAGCATTGATTTGTTCGCATTCATGAAGTTTCTTCTGTGTCGATGCTAATTCATCACGTAGCCAAGCATTTTCTTGGCATAGCCGTTTAACTTGTGTACGTAATTTATGTTTTTCAGCTTCAAGATTTTGTAAATGATTACCTAATTGCATCATGACGTGAGCCTCACCAATTCCTATTTGAATACATAAACATATCATGAGCTGGCTGTTATTATTATCTACGTACCTAATTCAATCATATCCATTGATTTTCTAAGTAAACCAACTTTTTCTTCTAATTTATTTGCTTCCATAGGTGACAATTTTTGCGTAGTATTAACAATATTTTCAAGCAACTTTCCATGTTCATTCTTGAGTGCATCAAGACCTTGGATAACAGACTTTGTCGATTGCAGTATATCGTCCTGACTCATTTTATATACAGAATAATTACTGGTGATTCAATAATATACATAAATATCTACATAAAATATTCTAAAAAGAAAATAGATAGTCTAAATAATGTGCTTGTTCTATAATTTGTCGAAACATTATTGAGCTTTTCTTCCTCGTAGTCGGGATAAACGAGAATGGCTGTATGCAAAAGAAATGATCTTTTTTTATATTCGTAATATACTTTGCTCGTATTGTTCTTGCAGAGGTAACAGCTGGAGGAGTCATCATCAAATCAATAGTAACGATAAGAGAAAACAGGAAATATTTCATCGAGTTACAAGAGAGAAAAAGATCACTCATAAAAAACAAAAGTTAAGAAGAAAAGAACTATTTACACGGAATATTGAACTAAAAGAATTTTCTCATGAGTGGCACGCATACAAAGTAGACATCAATCAGAATTCTTCTATTTTATCTGACTACACTTTGAATGACAACACAAAATGACCTTTTTCTCTGATTGTCAATGTTCCTCTTATTTGCAAGCACATCAAAGACAATGCCTGCAAGGAATGAAAGAAAAAGAAGAGATCAATTCAGATGTTTATTTTTTCAAAGCGACACATTAAGCAAAACAAAAAGGGCACTCGTGTAGAAAATTTGACATTACGCTGTGTTATCATAATAATATGATCATTTGTTAGTATTATCTTCAAACAAGAATGAATATAGGATACAGGTGTATATGTTCAAAAATAATTGAATAAATGTAACAGTCAATCATAGAAAGGTCAAGGCCTTATCTCCTACTTCATCATACATGTTTAATTATCTTTAATACGGAAATGAATACACGTAATACAATATCTTACTTGTAATAAAAACGAAAAGAGAAGAGAAGAGAACAGAACATCACACATATGCTGACTGTCAAAAACCAAAAAAATAACAGGAAAAAAAAGATGGATAAGTTTTTTTTTTCGTTCGCATTTGTGTATACAGAACTCCATGACTCATCAGTGTTATCCAATCATAAATAAGAAAATCATATTTTGATGCATTGTCAAATAGACCAACAAAATGTTTAAATAGGTTTTTATCTTAATTTACTATCTTAAATAGTAAATTATTAGGCAAGGAAATAAGTATTATAGATGGCAATAGATAACTAAAATAGATGATTGGTTCGAATTAGATTAACCATCGCAACAAGTCAATACACATATCTGCTGCCAAAGGTCTAATAGAAGAAAATGATCTACGGACCAGATGCATCAAAATGTCCGATAAAGAAACAAGTTTTGAATGCCGGCAAAGAACCACTCCCTGAATTTGTTGATGAAACAAAGGTTTGCATTAAGAAAAAAAAATCGGATGGAAAAATATGAATCTTTATTTTAAACATATCTTAGATATTCTTTCATTTCTTAACAACAACCCAAGATGGAACAGTGATCGATGATACTCGTAAATATAAAAAACCTATGGAAATAACCTTAGGTCATCAATTTAAAATTGAGTGTTGGGAAACATGTTTAAAAACAATGCGTCTAGGTGAAATAGCCAAGTTTTCTGTTGATAAAGATGTATGTGAATTTCATTTGTGTATCTCCTACGAAAACAATAATCAAATTATTTTTACTATTCAGCTTATAGGTGTTTATCCAGCTGTTGCCAAACAAATTCGAGATTATTATAAAAATCAAATGAAAGAACATAAACACGATGAAGAACATGAAAATCATCATTGTTGTGGCTTTATGGCATTGGAACAGGGTCTTGGTCATGAAGATCTCGACAGACTAATGAGACATCCAGAACCACTCGATTTTACATTTGGTATGTAGCTCAACTGTATATTTATACACAATTCAAACTTCTAAGAGTTTCCTATAAATGCAAATTCGAGATTTTTCTGAGGTCTTTGCAAGGGCAGGATTAATGTTAACGAGAGAAAATTCTGTGACGTTGATGTGGAAATTGTAGATGTTTTGAACGCTCAATATGCGGAAGCCTATCAACGATCTTATAGATTGACTTTTATCATAGCTATTATAGTAGATAAATGACTAGAAACCAAGTCGCATTGTAATTCTCGTCTATTCGACTTAGGTCTGACCAAAAGTTATGCAATTTAAATAAAAAAATTAAAGAAAAAGAGAACGTTCGAGTTTTATTTTATTAAATGTTGATGACAGTTGCCATGATTATATATATATCAAGTTGAATCTTTTCTAACAGTTTGTTAAAAGTTTTTTTTGAGCTCTTGTTCAAAAAAAATTAAGTTCCTTGGATACCACATGGGCTAATCGTATTTCATTGTTTTAAAAATTCTGTTCGGTCATGGCAGTTACGTTCTAGTACTACTAGTGATGGAATATGGTGTTTTTTAGATAGGTTAGTCATAAGTCATCTGATGCTAGCTGACTTATTGAAGATGAATCGTCAATGACTATTGTTCATGAAGGCAGACATGGTTCCCGATTACTTTTCGAAGTAAGGGAGGGGGGGGGTGGGGCTAAATTTTGGCAGACAGTATACGTCAAAAAGAACATCCTTGATTTATAATATCATCATCTAGCATAGATGATCCAAGTTCATTTTTATTAAAAATAAGTAAAAACAACATATGAATAAAAAGAAATATTCCAAAAAGCTTTTCAAAACTCATCATCTTTCGGTTTCAATTGATCAGATTCAAAAGATGTTACATTTCGTGATTTGCGCGCCCTGGATTTTTTATGAAATCTTGAACAAATAGAGTGGAGTGAACTTGCTGGCAGAAATAAATAGAATGGCTAGATTTTTCGACAGAAGTAAAAGTTAGAAATTAAAGATTTTCTGGCACGAATAGAAAATGAACAGCGGACTCACCAATAGAGACGAATAGCTGCAGAACGAGAATATTCATTTAACAATAGGATGCATAAAACAACATTTTTACTAGAAAAAAAAAACATCTTAATTGGCGGTACACCGACGTACTGCAACCAAGACTTTTCGAATAGCCCAAGATCTAGGAAAAATTTTCGCAGAAACAACTTTATTTCTTAAATTTTGTGGGGGGCTGGCCCTCCACAGCCTCCCCCTAATCGGAGTCCCTGAAGACAGATTTTAACCAAAACTCTGTTCAGTATATTCTTTAAATCAAATAGTCCTCAGTGTCGATAGAGGCAAGACTGTAGGTCACAAGTATTATATTTAAAATTGCCCGAAACCCTTTGTTAATGAAATATGGAAACAAACAGCGATATCAGGGCCGAAATGTACAAAATTGCTTGACGATCATCGTTGACGCCATACTTATTTCATGTTATTAATTAGATGACAGAAGAAGGAATCAATATAATGTCACATCCATCATATTCGCCATGCCTAATACTATGCCATTTTTGGCTAACCAATTCTATTGGACGTAGTTTAACTAATAAAATAAACGAAATATGATTAGTTCGCGTGGTATCCAAGGTACCTAAATTGTTTTTCGAAAAACAGCTCAAAAATACTTTTAACAAATTGTTAGAAAGGATTCAACTTGATATATATATATATATATATATAATGGCAACTATCATCAACATTAAATAAAATAAAACTCGAACTTTCTCTTTTTCGCTAATGTTTTTAATTTAAATTGCAGAAAATTTGGTCAGGCCTAAGTGTATATACTCGTTTACCTAACTTCATCATAGAATGTAATTATCTTTCAACAGTCAGTCGAATGCTTTCACATTATTAGCTACGTAGAACTATGACCTTAATGTCATAGAGTTCAGGTTTTATGTTTGTCCTACAATTCTGTTTAAAATATTCAACTTTGACATTTTTTCTATTAATTATAAATTATAATATTTTCTTTTTAGAATTAATCAAAGTTTTGCATCCAGGTGAATTCGAAAAAGACACGTACTTATTAAACGATGAAGAAAAACAACGTCAAATACCTGATTTAAAATTAGCCGGAAATAATTTATATAATGTTGGTAAATATGATGAAGCTGCTAGTAAATATGGACAAGCCTTACAATTTTTTGAAGATCTTATGCTCAAGTAAAATTTATAACAACAAATCTAATTGATTGTATTCTGTGGTTATTTTTTTTTTCTTCAATAGAGAAAAACCAAATGATGTCGAATGGCGGCAATTGGATTTACAACGTCGTCCATTGTTACTCAATTTTATACAATGTAAACTGAAATTAGGCGACTTCTATTCAGCTATCGAACATGCAACAACCATACTGGATAGCGATCCAACAGATAGAAAGGCTCGTTACCGTCGTGCTCGAGCCCATGTCAGTGCATGGAATGTTGAAGCAGCAAAAAATGATTATAAATATCTTCTGGAAAATGTTAAAGATGACGATAAAGTTCTTACATTAGTTCAATATGAATTACAACAACTAGTGCAAGCTGAACACAACAAATATCAAGAAGATAAATCACGTTTATCTGGAAAAATGTTTAGTTAAGCAAAACGTCTTTTTTTTATTATAAATATTTAGTTTTTTGTATTTCATCGTTTTATTATTAATGTTGGTGTAGCTAGTCATCATCGTCTGTCTTGTCGTTAGCCGCTGTTGTAGGATCGCCAGATGGTATGACAGTAATGTGTACATTTGTTTTGGGATTTTTGTCAGTAAGAACATCAATGAATCGGTCCGAACTGTATTTGACTTGCTGGTCTTTATCTAAAATATCACATCGTATACCATAACATAGATTTCCATCAATTTCTTCCTCATTATAATAAAGTGTAAATGGTATTGGAAAACAATCACAATTTTCCAATTTAACATTAGATACAATAAATCGTTGTGGTATATGTGGACAATCGACACGTGTCGATTCCAAGAGTGTTATATCGGATAGAGTAACGACAATAACATCATCCAACTCTAAAACACATTGATCGCTTAAAGTTTCGATCACACCACATATTGTATGTCGAGCCATAGGAGTAGTTTGCCGCGATAAAGTCGTTGATTCTATAGAAATATCGAAATGAAATATTTGATTATCAAGAGGAGGCTTACTCTGTTTACTCATCATCATCGAATAATATTTATTCTGCTGTTCTTGCGATAGTAATAGGCACAATTGAAATTTCAATAGTTCACTGTTGCATGATGTCTATGAGTTTTTTCCGGGAAGAAAAAAAGGCAGGAGCAGAAGAAGAAGAAGCCTAGTCATTGTGAATATTTTAGACGAGAGAATTCTTTCGCTCTGCTTCATTTTGATCTTGAATTCCGCCTACCTTGAAAATAGAAAGTCAAAAATCATTGATTTTTCTATTGAATGTCGACATTTTCCGTTTGTTCCTGTTTCTTTTATCCTTGCTAAACAAGCATATCTAGCAGCAGATGTGTCTCTGCATATGAAGACAGGAAATGAAGTCTCCGTTATTACTTGAAGTAATCTCTTTTTATTTCTATTAAAGCATTGAAAAAAAAGCCATTTATTATGGACGAACTTCCTTTATCGGATGCATAACTTCCATTAAAAAAAACGTTGATTTTATTCAGAATGTCTATATTCAACTAAACAAGTTGCCACAAATGATTAAAAGAAGAGAAATGGTTGTAGGTCTGTCTTATGAAATGTAAGAAGAAGAAATAACAAATAAATCAACAATCTAACAAGTTTGAAAGAAAATTTATCATCACAGATCAGTACGACTGCCGGACAAACCAGGTCCTAAAATTAATAATTAATCAATGAGGGGAAAAGAAAGAAATAGAAACTAATTTTTGTTCTACCTCGTTTCTTCTTGATTTTTTCTTTAGATTTCTTTTTTTGCACTTGTTCTTGTTGCTTTTCAACGGGTACAATGTTTTTCTTCTGAAAAGAAGTAAATAGAAATCTATTGAATAGCGATAATATTTTACTTGTTTATCTTTTTCATTGAAAACATAGGGATTATGAAACGTGGCAGATTTTTCTATTAAATTCAGTTCTTGGGCCATCTATAAAAAAAAGTAATAAAGTGAAATTGATTGTGGTGTTGTCAATCGGCAATTCTTAATTTACCAACGATAAAATTTCTAGCGATTTTTCATCATAAAATTCTGTTTCAACAGCAAATGAATAAGACCATGATGTTAGAATTCGACGTTGTTGATCTTTATCGTAAAAACGATGAAATACATCAGGAAAGAAAAGCGCAAGATCACCAATAAATAGTACATTTTCAAGAAGTAATGATAATTCTAAACGAAAATATTCATTCGCTGAAAGTTATGAAAACGTCTTAAATTCGCCAATTACGACCTCGTTAATGTCAAGGACGAACACTATTGGTGTACAAAAAAATGAACAGGTTTTAGTGTAATGTCTGATATCACGAAATTTCCATCGCTGCCTATAGCAGTCGAAAAACTAAATTCTACTCCGAGAGAGAGAGAGAGGTTTCCAGAAGAGTAATGAAAAAACGCAAACACATAAAAATTGTGATCAACGTTTGTGAAAGAAGTCGATAACTCTGAGATTTTTGCGCCACCCGTTATGTTATTTGCATGGCTACCTGTTTGAAATATTTCTAATTGCAATCTACAACAAAGAAAATTCACTAGTCGTCTGAGTATTCTATTTAAAGTTCTGATTTATAACTCGCAAAATGTGTAGTATGTTTTACCAACTTAAATAATTTATGTCAAAATCAATTCTACGTACGTTCACGAACTGTTTCTTCCGTTGGAAAAGGAGAAACCGATGGAACAAATCCAGCACTTGTTAAAGCCAGCCTACTTGAATTTAATACCTAAAGAAAAACAAATTTCACTAACAAACTTTTCTCATGTTAAAATGTGTACTTGAAATATTTGATCCATTAGCATTTGTACAGCTTTATATCGTTTAACATCTGTTTGCATTTGGCCTAATGTTTGAATAATATGATGATGTTCTTTACGTTTAGTTCTGAACATTGCTTGATCTATTTTGTTTTTAAATAAGAGATAAAAATAAGGTTAAGGAAAATTAACTAGCTAGAATGAAAAATATGTATTTCGCTATTCTGCTTATAACTTTTAGAGAATTTTAGAGATCTAGCAGTAAGTTTATCGTTTCTATTCAATGACAAACAATCGTATGGACATAGACAATTGAAGAAATTATTTTTAATTGAAGCTAATTTTGGTGATGCCGTCTCTGGAGTAGAAATAGTTGATTGAGTTAATTGTTCATTGGCAGGTTCTGGTGAAGGAAATGCATTTGATAATCGCCTATTTGAATAATTAGCTTCTAGGAATATTCGTAATAGGAAATGGCCATCTCGATTTGGCTGTTCGATGAAAGATAAGTGTGCAGAAAAGATTTGTACTGTAAATAATTTAACAACTACCTCATAGATACTCGGAATAACAAGATATTTGCCGGGTGATACACGTAAATAGAGAGTAACTTCTCGCCGATTGATATATGAACCTGTATAACCAACATATTCTAAATCATCGTTTCCATATGCTTTTGTGTTCATATGGCGAACATGCGATCGTGAAGGCGATGATATTGATGTTGATGCATTGGCTTTTATTTTATAAATTCGAGCCTGAGAAAACTAAGTATTTATATTTATATGTTAATTGTTCCATTACTTGAATATAATCATATCGATCAATAGGATTATCTATGGATTTTAATCGATTATATTTTTGCATCAATGATATAATTATACCACATTTAACTGTTTCGTTTTCTGCACTTGTTTCAATTTCATATTGTGGATTTTTCCAAAAATTACAACCATGTTCACATGTTGTGATACAACGACCACCACTCGAGAAATTTCTAACCCATTCTCCTTCGAATAATAAACATGACCAAATTCTACGTTGATCAGGCAGACAATCGGCGACTAAACATGCTGGTACTGACATGCGTATTGATGTTCGATGATCTTTGATTACAGATGTTGTTAGTGGCTCATGAGTTGTAGGCGATGATATCTTATGAATACTCGTATTAAGATGAAGTTCTTCTTTGAATGTATCCGGCGAGAGATGACAAATTTCAAGAATATCAAATTCAACAAAAAAATCTTGAAATGTCATCCAAAACTATAAAATTAAACAGAATAAGTCTAGTGGATTTAGTTTCACGATACGAAAAGAAGAGAATTTCTACTTCTCCATCTTCGGAGTCTTGCCATGACATTCGTTTTTTTTCATTTAAATCAAGAGAATTCCACCTGTTATCTCTATCATGCCACGCACCAGCCCATTCAATTTCATTGGCCCATGGATTACGTAAACGTATCATGGATAATAATTGATTTTTGAATTGAAGATATCTTGCAGCCGTTATGGAATATGAATGACCAACAACTAGGCCATTGGGTTTTATTTCTTCGAAATCAGATCCATCAATTTTTGGATTAATTGAACACGCCATAAGACATGAATGTTTTAAACTATCAATAAGAAAATTAAAAAATTGACTACGCTCTTTAATCGATTCATTTAATTTAAAACGTTGTTCTACACCAGCTGTTAAATCTGTAAATGCTTCTATAGGTGCACCTCCTATTAGATTTCTATAACCACCATTTAATTTTGCATAAGCTTTCTCTATGAGTGCAACCCAAAATTCATTGGGTTCTTGACGATTCCATGAGCACCATGGCTGAATGGTTTTCGTATTAAATGGTAAATAATCATCGATAACAACATCATACCATGAACCATATTGCCAAAAACGAAAATGAAATAAACCTGTATAACCATTTTGTCTATCGAATGTTTGATTCAACGGTACAACGCGCTCGAATATTTGTTGATGAAGTGTTATATTAGCAACAGCTACGATAAACCAACAATCTGATAATTCACCTTGACCTGGATCACGACGATGAGGTGTATTAATAAAAAATTTCGGTGCATCAGTTACATCATATGGGCGTCGCCAAATAATATTTTTCTTCGTTTCATTACCAATCGGAAATACTTCTTGTTGAGAAAATTTTGTATCGGTAAATAAACTTTGTCTTGCTAAGCATTCATGTTGAATATCTTCATACTTTTGATTAAGAAATGGTATGAAATGAATTTCATTATTAGGACTAGACATTCTCTCTCTGTATATATATCTTCTGTATAAAATAAGCTAAGAAACTAAATAGCGAAAAAAATCTCCCGCTTATAAGAAAATAAAATTCGAGTAACAAAACAAAAAGGATACAAGCTTGAAAATCATGTTGTTGAGTTGGAACATTATCAGTTGTTGTTTGACATTCGCTGAAGGATATGCTAATGATTACTATAAAAATAATAAATAGCATCTACAAACAAAAGAAGCATTTATTCAAATATTTATTTTTTATCATTGAAATCTGAAGATGATTTTTTTCTCGAATGATCAATCTCAAGACATGACTAAGACTGTTATACTCGAATAAAAATTATGCGAAATCGTTCTACTTTCAATCAAATTTCTCTATATCTTGATTATCTTCATCAAAATCTAATGAATGCGTTTGATCTTCTTGGATTCGATTTGATGAATGATTATCATCATTTCGAACATATTTATCGTTTAGATTTTCAGATTTTTATTTTGCTGAAGTTTCAGAATTATTCGGATGAATTTCAATTAATCTGAATTTTGATTTTGTTTTTCCAAAATTTTTCGACTGGTCGACACTACAAACTTCATCATGTGGTTGTATACGAAAATGATTGAAATTAATTAGATTCGGTGAATTAGTTTTGATAAATCGTTTTAATTTATTTGCAATAGACAAAAGTAATCGAATAATATTGATCGCAATTGGCTGAAGAATGTGAGAATTTCGTACCGTATGAACACCGTACAATTCCTTAATAATTAATTGATAGAATTGCGAAATCTTTCGAAATAATGTTAACGCATGATGATATTCTTCATTATGTTTAGAATCATAATTTTCGTCCTTTTGTTTTGATTGAAATTGTTGATTTATTTTTACTTGAAAAATATTAACTAATTCATAGATTTCATCATCAATAACTATATAATCATTGGATGATATCATTCGTGAAGCATGTAATGAACGTAAATTACTTTTGGTTAAACGACACGATGTAGATAAACGATGAAGATACGTATCAATATCAGAAATAATATTATAATTTAATTTACATGGTTTATACAAAGAAAAATAATCATAATCACGTTTTTGTTCACGTTCTAGAAAAAATTCATCAAGACGATAATGTAAAACTAAATGAAAACATATATCGAATAATTCTAAAGAACGTTTTAAAAGATCTAATGTAATCAATTTGGCTTCAACAAGAAATAATGGTGATCGTTCACACATGTCGTTCTATTTTAATTCATGATAATCGGAAATGATGTAAAAGAAAAAAAATTAAAAGAAAAAACTTATCGCGCCAATGTATGAATCGTTCGGTAGGATTTTTTGTACGGTACATTTATGCAGATAGATCAATATTCATCTATGACGATTTACTTCTGTTTTCAAAAAAATATATAATGTAAAAATTCTCGCAAGACTGTTCTAACGATGGGTGACGAGGATTCACTGTATCAATACAAGTTGGTCTTAATTGAAGAAACTAACAGAAATTCGAGTTATTTTTATTTTTATTTTTAATATTTATTTTTACTCGAAGATGTTTTACCACTACGCTGCATTTACCATCAAAATGTTTTTATTTTCGATGTTGAAGATCGGTTGAAATCGCTCCTATTTAGGGGTGTTACTTTATCTTTATTGATCTTTATATTTATAAAATAAAGATAAAGATAATCTTTATTTGTAAAAATGAAGTTAAAATAAAGAAAAAAGAAAGATTTTCTGCAGTCACTGGTAAATAGATGAATAATTTGTATAACAACAGAAAACATTGATTGCAGTTCTTGCTTATCATCACTGACATTGCAGTATGAAATAATACTAGCAAATGATGGTGAGGCATAAATCATTTATGGAAAAAAATCTAGTGTTCAAAATTTTTTAGTCTTGAACTTCTTAATTTTCTTCGAGCTATCGGGAGAAGACCAAATTTTGGGTTTTTAAGGGAAAATATTTTTCTTTATTCTTTATTTTGTCGTTATTAAATAAAGATAAAGGTACTTTTTCTTTTTCTTTATTTTATAAATATAAATATTTTATTTATCTTTATGTTTTAAATATAAAAGTTTTATTTATCTTTAAAAAGTAAAGTAAATATAAAGTAACACCCCTACTCTTATCCACGAGATTAATGCGAGTTGAACTTTCAATAAAGTTGATTTTAAACGAAAACGTGTAAATTTAATAATTCTATTAAAACCAAAGATCAACAAGTGTCTATATCATATTATAATTTTATTTTACTTTACTGGTAACTGCAATCTATCTCATCGGACAGACACGTATAAAGTTAGGCAAAATTAAAATAGCCAGTTGAAAATTCTATTAGATGTCGCTTGATTACAAACCACACAAAAATTGACCTGCTAGCTTAGAAAAATGACGCTTGCTATTATGTTTCATCTTTGAACCATATTTCTAGTTGTTTAATTTCCCAGTATTGATTTCAACCGATGGAGTATTTAGTGATCTATAAATCAGTCAATTTTTATTTTCAAATAATTTCGTTTTCATACCGATGGCAACGTCATAAAAGAAAAACATCTCCACTAGCCGGTAGGATAGGATGAGAAGGGGATTGATTACAGAATGAAAATTATTGTTAAATATTTGCTATTATCATGGTATGTACAAATCTATGTATGTTGATTATCGTAAAAGTGAAATACGATCTTTACTATATTTATTGACTGTCGAACCTCGCGGTGTTGAAGTGACTTGGAAGTGAAATCATTATATCATGAGTTGCTAGAGTCGAATTATAATCTGCATTATAATTAATTTTATAGATGAGATGAGATACGAGGCTTCTAAAACTGGTTGGACACGTCGTCACCAATCCTATCCTATGATTTTTCCGTTCTATTTGCGCTGTTATGTGATTGTGCAATTATATATTTTTCTCTTCTGGAGCAAGTTGGTATGTGCACGAGTCATTTTACAGTCGGTTAAAATTGAGGTATTATAGACAGGTGAAATATGCGCGGTTTCATTTTTTTCTTAGTCTCTTCCGTCTGTGTATTTCTAATATTCCTCTTTTTTTTTATGAAACATGCATAATTTCGTGCTATGAGTTTTGTTTTTGTAACAGTCCCAAAATAGCACAGCTATAAATGAGATCAATTTCCCACTGAACATTAGAAAATTTAGCGATTCTCTTGTAAGAATTTCACTGATAATTGTAGCAGTGTTTGAGCTTCCGCGAAAGTAGACGGGTGTGGGTGTCGGTAATCTCCCTTAACGATATCGATATCGATATCCATACCCACACTCCGATCTAGTGTGAGCATAGATGTGGATCATATTTCATCGACATCAAGGTTCTCGTATTATATGTCGTTCGGCTTCAGTGGCATCAAGATTCTATTGTCGTGCGATGTTGCATTCCAGTGAGATTTAGAGTCTAGTTATTTTGCCATTCCTTGAGAAGCGCTTTGGTAGTCGCGAAGGCCATGATAAGTCATGTGGAATTGAGTACACAGTCACAGTCTGTTGGCAGACCCTCACAACACATGTTAGGCCCTTTACATCATTATTCTGTACAAACAAATTCGATGAGAAGAGTGATCATGGAATTCATTTGCGTCATCTTGGGTGTGGGTCGAAAGCACGACACTTACCCATACTCATTGTTTCGCATCATCTAAGTATAGAATCTGCTTCTTGATATAGTATTACATCGATATGTTCAAGCATCATAATCGTGAGTTTTGGTAAGTGCCGAAATTGATTTGTTAGAAAATTTAAAAATACCTCACTTCACTTTCTTATTCTAAGAGATTGGCAGATAGATAGATAGATAGATCAGCACGTACGTTAATCTAAAAGAAGATTTTTGTTCTCATTCCATTATTTGATAATCGAAGACGTATATGCGGGGAAAACATTAACATAAAATTGAGAGTGCTATTCCATCTAAGAAATATATGTCCATATAATTTTCTTTCTAGTATAATACTTAATTTCTCGTATTTGTATAAAACTACGTCAAGTACTCAGTATGGCTTTACGTTCCAACTATGACAATAGTCGTACGTCTTTTCCACTATATTTTGGTCGACAAATAAAATTTGGTGATGCTGCTTCTACGCCATTGAAAATGATCAAATTGAAAGTTGAACAACAAGTAAATGCATCATTTCCGCTCATACATCAAGTGGCAACAACGATGACATTTAAAAATGATCATAATCGAGTATTAGAAGGAGCTTTGGAATTTACTCTACCGGCGACAGCAACAATATGCGGTTTTGGTGTGTGAAGAGTTTCTTAGAAATACGAGTCAACAAAAATAAAGATATTGATATTTTCGTTTTCATAGGTCTCGATGTTGATGGTGCCATTGTCGATGGTGTTGTCGTTGAAAAAGAAAAAGCTCGTGTTACATTTGAAAAGGAAGTTCGAAAAGGTGTTGATCCTGGTCTAGTCGAGATGGTTAAAGGAAATATATTTCGCACAAGAGTTTATCCAATGCCACCTGGAGGCATACGAATCGTGCGTGTCATTTATCAAGATCAAGCACAAATGGAAAACGATTGTTTTCTGTTTCATATTCCTATCGATTTTAATACTATTCTCGAAAATTTGGATATGTCATTGGTTTGTATACATGCATCAAACGATGATCAACCAAAATTTGTTTCGAACGTTAAATTTCAACAACCTTTTGTGAATTCAAATGGAAGATATTGTTCCGAAATTCACCAAACCAATGTTCAACCGATGAAAGATGAACAGTGTATTACGTACAAACTAAAAAACCTAACACCTGGACAACCTATTCATAGCGTAGAGATCGATCCTGATGATCGTAGTCAAGCCTACTTTGCTCTTAGCTATATACCACCATTATCTCAATCTAGTAGTACAGTACCTAATAATCAGAAGACAATGTCCATCTGTATACTTTGGGATGCAAGTTTAAGTCGAGCTAATCTGGAAAATCGTAATCATGAAATTCAAATGCTCAAGAAGATATTGAATACTTGGGAATCGAATGGTATTAATATCAATTTGACTGTAGTTGTTTTTCGAAATGAACTTGAAGAACCGCGTTCATTTAACCTACAAGTACAGGATTATTGGTCTAAAATTAATCAATTTTTAACTAATGTTTCATATGATGGTGCAACAAATCTATTTCAACTGGCTACACTTTCAACTACGATTCCGAATGTAACACATTATTTTTTATTTAGTGACTGTCTTTCAACAATCGGCAACGATGAACCAGCCTTTTTCAATAATTTGACAACAAAACCAATATGGATATTTAACGCTAATGCTACACATGAACCAAGTAATTTTCCGCTGATTAATTATTTAACTAATCTTAGCAGTGGTGGCTACATTTCGCGTGAGAAAATCATGGCTCAAAATAATGCTATTGATATCGTTCAATGGATTGATAGGCCACAAACAAGATATTTCAATACGAATACGATCAATGATACTGATGTTCATGATATTTATCCGAGCCATTCAATTACTTTAGCACCAAACACAGAACGATTTATACTTGTTGGGAAAATGTCTTCGTCAACTACTGCAAATATTGCTGTCAATTTTCTTATTTCGAATCAACTGCATCGCAAAGAATTGAAGATCAATAAAGTAGATCCAAAATCTGAAAATTATGGATTACTACGACGATTGTATGCCAAACAAATGCTAACTGAACTAACTGCATTTCCAGAAAAGAATAAAAAGCGTATTCTAGATATTGGCTTAAAATATTCGATTGTGAGTGATTTTACATCCATACTTGTTCTAGAAACATTACAACAACATATTCAACATCAGATATGTCCACATCAATCACGTACAAAATTATATAATGATTATATGGCCTATCAGAATAATAAAAAACAGCAAGAATCGACAAAAACCCAAACAAAACTAAATGCTGTTTTACACTTATGGCAAACACGGTGTACATGGTATGATAAAGAAATAACAGATAAAGATCGTAAAAAGGCGCTGGAAATGAGCAGCTCTAGTGAAGATGATTCATCACCTAGAAATAGTATGCTATACCAGCGTATGCCAGTACGTTCTGCTATTGACAATAATTCTTATGCAAGAAGACCTCAAGTAATGGCGTGTAGCGCGAGCCGAACTCGCCACTTACAATCGATGAACTATGACATGTGTTATGAAAGATCTTCTTCACCACAAAGATCATATATGCAGTCACTCAGCAAACCAGGTGCCTCAGTAAATATGTCTGATGATGATGAGGAAGAAATGCATGTTTCCATGAGCTCTTCGATTAATGAAGAATCCCAGATTTCAAACCAACGATCCCTTGTTGATAGACTTGCTACTACTACTAATAGTAATCCTACTAGTAGTTCACAAACAATTACTCTACAAAACTGGGATCCGCAAACACCTTATATGGACAAAATTAAATCAAGTAATAGTATACAAACAGCTTATCAAATTTATTTGAATGAACGTCAATCGTATTCTAAATCACCGTCATTTTATTTTGACATAGCATCTTACTTTTTCTTACAAGCTCGTTCTTCAAATCCGCAGCAATCATCAATTGATAAATTTAATCAGATCCATTCGATGTCTCACAGCGGTATTTCAAATGAAACTCCTAGTACTAATGCTAATTCAAATGAATATGAATATTTTGGTTTACGTATTCTAACAAGTGTATTAGAATTAGAATTGGAATCATCACAATTGTTACGAACTGTCGCTTATAAGCTTGTTGAACTTGGACGTCATAATTTAGCTGAGAATATTTATCGGCGTATCGTAAATTTGAGATCGGATGAGCCACAATCCTTTCGCGATCTAGCATTATTATTACAAGAATCGAATTCGGAAACAAAGAATCTTCTAGAAATATCAGACCTATTTAAAAAAGTTCTATTTGGCGAATGGGACAATCGTTATGCTGAAATTGAAGTCACAACATTGCATGAATTGAATTGTTTTGCATTTCAATTTTATCCACAAAAACAAAAAATATTGAATTCGATTGATAATCGCCTAATTCGTCATTTGCCGGTCGACTTAAAAATAGTTATGGTTTGGGATACGAATGATACCGATGTTGATTTGCATGTCATTGAACCGACAGGTGAAGAATGCTATTACGGACATAAACATACAGCTATTGGCGGTATGATAAGTCGCGATTTTACAACTGGCTACGGGCCAGAAGAGTATTTAGTTCGAAAAGCAATCAATGGTACATATACAGTTCGAGCAAAATATTTTGCTAATCATCAGCAGAGTCTTACTGGTGCAACCACAATTATGGTACATGTCTATAAATATTATGGACAATCGAATCAACAAAAAGAAATTGTTACATTAAGATTGAGTAGTAATCAAGAAATGATCGATGTATGCAAAGTGGAGTTTAACGATAATATCAAACCAAAATCAGACAATAAAATAATGAATAATCAAAATTCGAACACGAATATTCATTCGCATGTTACTTGCGATGGATGTGAAATGTCACCAATCAAAGGAGATCGTTATAAATGTTTATTTTGTCCTGATGTTGATTTTTGTCAATCATGCCAATCGGTCAGTAGAACAACTCATGATCCGAATCATCAATACAATCATCCATTATTATGTATTAAAAATTCAGACGAATATTCAGAGTCAGTTTGCATGCATAATCGCAGTAAGATCATTCACAAGAATAGTCAATGTAATTCATGTTTGACGAAGCCAATTATTGGCGTCCGTTACAAATGTACTAGTGGAATTAATCTATGTGAAAGGTGTGAATTCACAGGTTTACATGATACAGATCATCGTCGTACCAAAATAACTAAAGCATAATGATGAAATTTATTTTCCCATCTGACTCATATTCATTACGTCGATTTTTTCGAAATAATTAACATTTATATATTCATTTTATTCCTTGATTTCTATTTATTTGAATAAACTTGATTTGCGACAAATATTTAACTAGAATTTCAAATTCAACAGACTTGAGATGTGCTCCAAACAATTAATTATGGGTATATATCGTTCTCTATTATGTAGTATTTCACTGGGAGGGTGTGGATGTAGGTGTGGTTAGTGGTGCCGAACTAGTTGGGTGTTATCAGAGAATGAAAGTATTTTATCAAATGATAGACCATCAAGAGGGATGAATATAGGAAAAAAGTTCGGTACTTCATGTAAACTGTTGATTGGATATCTCATAGTCTCAAAATCGATGTTGATGACAAAGATAAACGACTACAAAGTATTGAAATTCTACTTAAGAGTGATCCCAGTCAACAAAAGTTTCACTACTTGATGAAATCCTCTGAGCCTTCACTTGACTCTATTTGGTTGGTATCCGACGGATTTTGATGCCTCTCATTTGACCGAAAAATATATCGTTTGCTCTAAAACAAGATTGGATTGTCGTAATCGTAGCATGTTCTATTTTCAAGCTCTTCAAAGCTTGCTGGATTTGCATATTAAGATGTCTCTTGAAGAGTATAAAGTAGAACGATTTCGGCTTGACTGAAGCGATGATGAAATCGTAAAGTTGGTTTAGTCAAGAATATTAGATTGAAAAATGATCGTACAGAATACAAACCGTGGGAATGACAGATGTGAGAGTGGCGTTGAAGTGATAATCGATAAATTCATTCCCATTAACACCCTCAAAATAGTTTAAATAAAAAGATCAACTGCATGGTACTTTAGTGATATGAAAACAAAGTTTGTCTATTAACAAGACGTAAAATCCGCGATTTTGAAAAAAACAAAACATTTCTTTAACATTTATATTTTACGTAACAAAGAGCTCCCAAGAACCTTTTCATCCGTTTCAATTATGAAATAAGGTGGTGAGTGTGAAGTTCTCACATGCCAGAATCTAAGTCGCCAAAATTCAGTAGTGAGATCTTCATCTATAGAATCATCGTTAACTTTAATAGTTATATTTAGCCTGATTAAATTTTGCCCCCATTGATGTATCATTGATTGCCAAAACATGCGGTCATGGATTTGTTGTCGAATCGCATCATTATGGGTATAGTAATCCAATGCAGAATTCAAATCGAATTGTTTTAAGTGTGGACATGCACGAAAAATATATTCAATAGCGATTGGTTCAAAATAACAAATTTTAAGAACAAGAATATGCAAATTGAGAGCACATGGAAATATGATTGGCTTTTTGGTTGGAATACGATTTCGATAATCATCATCATCTAATACACCACCAAACTCTTCTACATGCAATATTTTTAATTGAGGTGAGTATCGGAAGAGATGAAGAAGCCAAATGATAGAATAAATGTAGCCTATTTTAAAATATGTGATTGCTGATATTGTCGGAGTTAAACAGCCAAACGCTTGATGATTGTAATCTGTGTCCGTAATTAAATAACGAAGAAACGGAAATTTATTCGAACAAAACTCATGAGTTGGACACCAATGTTTGAAGTAAATATATTCATCTTGATGAGCATTTTCGGTTGCTTTTGCGGCGTCTACATCGATTCATATACAATAGATTTAATATAATATTTAAAAAAATGATGATGGAATCAATTTCATGACAAAAACTAGACTGAATTTTAGCATTCTAATGATATTTTTTCATTGTTGCAGAGAGATACTTATAAATACCTACGTACCAGCAATTTTAACGTAAATAAGTACACCCTTCAAACTGGGAAGACGTTCGTGTAATCGGTTGATAATTCCATAAGAAACATTGAACAAGGTAAGTGCACGAATTTTAGAAAATTGTTGTAAGACTTCATTGTTGTCAAAAAGCCACGAACGTGTCTTTTCTAAAGTTCGTGAATTAAAAGATAGAATATGGTTCGCATTAAGTGAAAGAGCAAAGAATGCAAATTCATTTAATGGAATTGGATCAAGATCAAAATGGACGCGAGCATTTGCAAGTAACGAATTGAAACGACTGTTTAATTGTCCGAAAGTAAAGTGAAGTTGATAGGCATCAAAGTGCTCGAATATATTAAAAAGTAATTCATTTGATAAATCTTCAAACCTTGTCATAATATCAATCCGAAAAAGAACTCATTCAATTGTGAGATTGTGTAAATAACAAAAATCGTCAGTGATCTACTAATAAAAAAATAGTTGTTTCGAGCTGCTTATTCAAATGAAATTCAGCTTTTTACTTTAAATTCGCTACATTCTTTCAGAAAGCAAATGAGCATTTAATCGAACACTATGTAGGAAAATGCAAAAAAGTGTCACATGTCGACTGATCTTATACAAACCAATGTAGGAAAGAAAAAAAGAACGAATGGCTATGCAGCATTGAAAACAACACCATCTCTTTCTTTATCGCTCCTTCTTGTTGATTCGCTGATTGTCAATTAGTTTTACAGTGATGTCGCATGGATATGCATATTCGCTATATTTTGTTATTCACTACCTAACCTGCAAACTGATGCGAAAGACTCAGTCCATGATTTATGATTGAGAAGAATCCATTAATGGATTTCTTACGCACACTTTTAAAGCCGAGGCAATCGAAACACTAAATTCACAAAAAAAGTCAGACATTTCAACACATGGCTAAATACTATTTTTATCTTTGCCATTTTCATTTGTATATTACGTTAGACTCATAATAAGCGTGATCTGCATCATAAATTGCCAAACCTAAAAAGCCACGAGGAAAATAGGAGGATTTGACATGCACGAATGGCTCCAATGCATCAGGACAACCTTGACACTAAGAGTTCTTATCGCGAGGGTGTGGGCGTGGTTGAACTATTCATTAGAACATCGCATCTGTACTATCGCACTCGCACCCATATCCTTGTGTGAGTGTGGGTGCACTGAATTCTGGAATTGTGTTGGAAGTGATCAGCGGAATCGCCGGAATTAGATGGAATTGGTTCCGTAAGCGGGACTGGTTCCGGAATGTTCAACATTGTGGAATAGGATGTAATGATGAAGCATCGAAACTTTCATCTCTTACGCGTATATTTCACAAGTCATATCATACAATAGGCGCATTCAATGTATGGCTTATTGGACTT
Source organism: Rotaria socialis (assembly GCA_905331475.1). Classification (NCBI taxonomy): domain Eukaryota; kingdom Metazoa; phylum Rotifera; class Eurotatoria; order Philodinida; family Philodinidae; genus Rotaria; species Rotaria socialis. The sequence goes on along the minus strand of CAJNYU010000621.1, from coordinate 2,986 downwards.
GGTATATTATGCTTCACATTTATGGCTTTATTCTCATGGATTGAATCTTGGACAATATTCTTCTCTCTTACATTAGCACCCTATTTGATCCTATTGATCTGGCCACTTCTATTAACTCGTATTGGAAGTTGGAAAACAATTACATCTATCACTCATCGTTTATGTGGTATTCTTTCACTTCTATTACCTATGGGATTGATAATATATAATTCATGGACAAATGAATATCCACCACGATATCTTTATCTTACAGTTGTTTTAGTAGTTATTTTAAATTGTGTATTTGGTGCTCTTCTTATTCCTCAACGAAATCCAAGTTTTGATATTCCAACGATACGAGAATTTGGTGTTGGTGTTACTCTCGGTTTATCGTTTGTTGGATGGTCATTAGTATAGTATGTTGGTGTCCAACCATGGTTTGCTCCTTTTGGATATGCATGTGGAAGCTATAGTCTTATCACGTGTTTTTTTTGCATGGAACGATTCTATACAACAGATTTATACGAATATGACAAATCCTTATTATGCTACTCAGCTTGATTTAGAATATTTCAAACCACCAAAATGACCTCATCAAGTAGGATTAAAACATAAACCTTACAAATTATGGCAACTATTTACAACATTTCCATTCAAATCTGTTCATCCTAAATTGCAAGAAGTTACAGTAACATCTTCTTCTACAGCTGTTGTTTTTACTGTAACATTAACTGGTATATTTGCATAGACAACATTCCTTCAATGGCATTATCTTTATTGTGTGCCAAGTGAAATGATATTTCGTCATCAATTATTTCCATCGTATACAAAATACTCAGCATATTTAACTTTGGTAGTTGCTGCTGCAAATAATTTTGCTACACTTGTACACTTAATCTACCTTCGATACTATACTTGCTTTGTCATCTTTCATATATGCAATAAATGATAGCAAATACAAATGAATCTATGATAAACTGCAATGCTAAACAATTATTCGATTTTGTTTGAATAACAGCGCGTCATACTCAAGTGGATTAGGCAAAAATAAAAAACACTCCTGGACAAATTTTGAGTTAATAGGATAGTTTGATTTAAACTATTTTACCAAAATGGTCTTTGGTATTAGTAGAAGGTTTCTGGTTTTCGAAAAAAAAACACTATTTTGATCTTTTCTTGTTCGGACAAAATACGAAGAAATTCAAAAAACTCAGACCAGGTCGGTAAGGAATACTTTACCGGGCTTGTTACAATTCCGGTATTGGCCAGTATGATTACTATAAACAAAAATCAGTATATTAAAAACAGTTACCAATACTATCACGAATGGCAAGAATATCGAAAATAGTTACTGGATTTAAGCATGAACTGGCGAGCTCAAGTTGATGTATATCATTAGTTAGCTTGAAATAATTTGATTTGATTGACATAGGACACGTGTTAGTTATCACCTCATAATAAAAATGAGAGTGTTAATGACACCTATTAATTCCTCTGAAGTGAATTGATAAGATTACGGATACGTGCCAGGGGGGAGGGGGAGGGGTCGTCGGTAGTTATGACATTTGTTTTCATAGAATGAAAAAAAGAGATCATTTGAACTTTGAAAATCATTATCAACTCCAATTATATTAGGACATTTATTCATATTACTGATTGATTCAGTTTAATTGAAATATTAGACTTCCGATATTTGTATATGATGAAAAGCAATTTAATACTTAGGGTTATCGAAAAGTAGTGACGGGTTACTTTTTTTCTTATAGACAACTTGAAAAAATTTCCGTTTCTTTTTAAGCAACAGGTACCGTGTCCTTCGCTCTATTCTTATATGTTATATGATCACTATTCAACTACAATATCATAATAAAAAAATTTCGATAAGAACTGTTGTTGTTGAACATTAGCTGGCAGCATTAGATCATTACGGGTGTGAAACTTTTGCATTCCAAGTTATTACCACTTAATACGTTGTATTACCAAAACAACATATATCACAGATGTAGCGGGCAAAGCTCTACCATTTATAAAGAACAATCATGAATAGATGAGATAGAAAAAACCGAATTCGTCTTTTACCAAAAAGCAATCTCGTTTTTAGCAACGTCGAAATTTGGTCGCTCAGAGTTTTGTTCATTTTGAAAAAAGTACAACTTTAAAATAAGCGGCGCTTTATAAATTGCAGAAATTTTCAAGCTACATCTTGAAGTACATTTTATTTTTTAATAAAACGTACTATATTATCAGTTACGAGGATGTGAGCTGTTCTGAACAAAACTAGCGTTAAAAATGAAGATGGTATTTTGCTTTCACCTTCGAATATACCAGTAATGAATTCAAGTGTGTTTTTGATTTTGAGATTGTTCTTAGATTTAAGAACCATACTGTTGAAGAACTATCGCATTTTCCTTTAGACTCGAACGATATAGGTCAGTCATAATGAGTTCAAAAAAGTAAAAAAAATTGATATTTCATTTTCAACTATTTATTCTCGAGAAAGATTGGACGTTTGTTTAAAAGAATGAATATAAACATTCTCTTGTAACATTTTAAACTCACTGAATATCTCGGAATATCTATCCCTAAAGAGTCACTTATTTAGAGCCTGATTTTGTGGAACTCACATATATTTTCGAAGAAAATAGTGAGTGTAAGTTTAATTGTGAGATTTTTGCGGCGCCCCTGTACCCCACCCCCCCCCCCTCCCCATTACAGACACAAAACATGAAAAAACTAACACTTCGATGCACTAATTAGATAAAATTTTTGTACAGATCGATTCCCTATGTTCACCACTACTCACATCACTAATAAAAAACTAGTTTCACTAATTAGAAATTGTTATAATTAGAATTTAATCCCTAATTAATCAGCAAAATCTGTCGTTTTTATTATTATAGTCCATAGTTACGATAGTAGCGCATATTTTTATTATTATAGCCCATAGTTACGACAGTATTATATTTTATTATTATTAAAGACGTTCTCAACCAGTGTATGCTATCGC
>CAJNYU010000619.1:73681-93955 GCA_905331475.1 Rotaria socialis | reverse complement strand
GCCACTATGTGTGTGTACAGCTTGATCTAATCTATTTATTGGTACAATATAGACTTCTATATCTCAAATCATACTTCACAAGACGTCCAAAGACTGATGTTTCTTTAGACTTTTTGTTGATTACTGCAGAATTCGGATGAAAATGTGTTTGAAACTTGCTGTTTATGTCGCAAATAAATCATCTTGAACGGTCCGTTCCGAGCTCCAACCAGCATCATCAACGTGAGTTTATCATTTATCTTTCCGTTTAGAAACCAAATTTTTTTTACTTAATATTCTTATAAATATATCGACTTTTAGTTGACAACAGTCAAGAAACTCTAAGATATCATAGAATAATCTAAACATACTCATATTTGGCGAATATCAACATTAGATTATCTATATAGACACAAATAAAAATCTTATATTTTAGATACGTACCTGTAGCTCAAGTTAATCGGTTCACCGGTAAAAACAAATGAATGATTGTGCGTGTTCATACAATCAACTCGTCGAGTTCCATATATCTATTTGATATCAGTTTTCGATTTTGACATAATCTTCGATTGTCATATCTTTTACAGATACCTGAATGTTTTTGATTTCGAAATATAAAAGGTTGAAATTACATATTGAAATTTTATTAATATTTGAGTAATATTTAAATAAAATAATACTTTCTGTTGTTGATCATATTGACACGGAGAGTCTCAATGATAATCAATAAATCATTTTTATTGATTAGTTCATATTATATTTGCTGAAGAATTTTATGCTTCACTACATGCTATTTAATCAAAATTAGGCATTTCTTCATTAAACAATTGTCAATTGATCGATACAAATAATTCTCCAATTGAAATTATTATTGTATATTAAATTAAAAAAATATTTTTATTCTCTTTAAATAATAGTTTCTATTGAATTTCTATTTTGCAATGAATTACTTTATTTTTATTGATTCAAAAGTTCTTCGATAAACTATTCGAATTACTTCAGTACATATTTATTTACTCTAATACAAAATAATCAAATGACAATATAAAACTTGAAAAAAAACACAAGTTTAAACAAGTGGACAATAAGGAATCTTAATTTTTTCTGTTTATTTGCACCTTGTTTTGACACAACAGCATCTCTAAATGACAAGAATAAATACATAAAAAGATGTATATTTGAATTTACGAAAAAAGAAATTTACAAAACTATTATAAATAGATCGAGCAGAAAGATTCATCTAACAGATGAAATAAAGAAAATCAATGAAAATATCAATAATTTACTGAAGGTATGAGAAGCAAATTTACAAGAAATTTCAATAACTACTCATCTATCATCAGAAAACGTTTTGCCTAACTTCAGAAATCAGAAAACTTTAGAAGCATAAAACCATCAATATATTAAAAAGCACAATATGACATTCGTTTACGTACCTTGGAAGCAAAACTCTCAAAAATGGAATGTTAAGACAATTTATTTCTCTACTATATATTCTCTAAGAACCACCATGAAATATCTGTTCTATTCAAAGAACTCAATTGATATTAATCATAGTTGTAGGTTCACATTTATCCATCAATCTTTAACTATTAACTTATAACTAATGATGATGAAATTATACAATTGGAATACGATTCATTTGTATTCTATTCAAAATATCAAACAAGTCTTGATGAATTATCTAACAAACTGATCATTCAAGGGATATTCTATGATTATCGGATATATTTTAATCATAAGATTGGTAGCTGATTATTTCAACTATGGGTATTAGAAACAAACCGAATAAATATTCTATTGTAATCAATTGATTCGAGATTGTTTGTACACTCGAACATATGATTCACATGAACTAAAATAAAATGAAATGTAACAATGTTAAAATAGAAAACAGACTTAGATTTCAAAGAGATGGATTAGAAGGTTTTTATTTTTTTCTGTGTAATTGTGCAACATTCAGACTTACAAAAAAATCTTCAAAATCAAGTAATGACCAATCGAGTGTTTTTAACTTACGCTTCCGTGAGAATCAATTCCGAATCATCGCCCATCATATAATGTAATTCTCGTAATTTGTTACAATCATTTAACACAGCTAAAAGAAAATAAATTTGTTACCATACTCCTAAGATATTGTTCTTATCATCATATTTTCTAATTTGAAAATATGTCACAATCATTTTTTTGTATCATTTGGATAAATATCATTAATAATATCAATTAAGAACTGAAACAATTCATTATGATTAATAATTTCGAAAACAATGATATTAACAAACCTTTATATTGTGTTCAAAGTTTTTTCGTTCAATGGCTATCGTAGGATCAATTGAACAAGTTTTTGATTCATTCATTGTTGATAATCATACTTGAAATAGAATTATTAGAAACTAATCATACGAAAATAATTATTGAAATAGTAACTATGTATCATCTTGACTTTTAGATGTAAGAGACAATGATTGACAAACAAAAGTTTATATTCAATTCTGCTGAGCGTTATTTGTTTTGAAACAATTAACTTAGTATGATGAACAAGACTTCGATGATTTTCTAATACTACTGGCTGAATTAGGATGACTAATAATGCAAATAGTAGGTATAATATACTATTGAGTGAAACTCTCGTATTCTAATACGAAAGCACCTAACGGGTGCACATCAAATGCTTCTTGTAACCAGAAAGGAACAGCTCGAACAAGTTTTCTCATTTAAGTGGCTAATACGTTTTTACATGCGTAACCTATTCATAGTAGGTACGGTCGCAAAAGCTGAAAAGTCACTATTTCTATTAGTATACTTATTGAATTCAAGTTAACTTAAAAATTTCACTAAAATCGTAAAAAAAGCCTAAAAGAATCTTGTGGAAATGATTTCGACTTGTATATTTCTTTGGCTGCTCTCCTTTTCTCATTCTGAGTTATGATTGTTGGCTAGATGCAATTTGATTTTATCTTAGGAGTATACCTTTTTACGACGAGACGAACATTAAACTAAAACGCATTCAGGCATATCTGATGAGTAAATAAATCTGGCTAATTTTCAAAACGAATTTCTTTTATTCAACCATTTTGCAATTGTTTATAAATGATTTTCATCTATTGAAAAAGTTCAGTTTCAGTAGAAAAGCAATTTTCTATATGCTATTTTATCGTGTTCATTTGATAATGGGTCGATTGTTGAAAGTGAACACAATAACTTTATAATATAAAAGATCATATACATTTATGTGATACATTCATAAACAAGAATATAAGTATATAATGAGTGTCATAGAAATTGTATACATAAATCCAACATCTGCCACTTAGTGACATCTTAAACAGACTCGAGAGACATTCAACAGTTGGACAGTTTATTTTCATCAGCTGATTGACGTTTGTTCGAGCCTACGCAGTTAACTAGTGCGAGGACGCAATACAGTTGCTGATTAATTAAATGCGCTTTTAACTGTTTATTGCTGAATCAAACATTTTGAAAAAAACAAGATGTGGTTACATTATTTATTATTTGTTATGTTAATTGTTTCAATTGATGCATCAGAAAGAAAACTGTACGAACAAAAATTGTCATCAGTTGACGTTGAACTTATTTCATTTGCAAACACATCGCTAGTGAAATATTTCCGTCATGATGAACATGTTCGTCCAGTATATATTGTTCAAGTAAAAACTGCTGTAAATTGAATTATATTAATTATTCTTTATGTTAAAAAAAACGAATATTGTTTTAGGTTGATTTAGAACAAAGTCATCAAATATATACTGTTCATTTTCAAGTTGTTTCAACCGACAACAATGTTGTAAGTATGACATAATAAATGATTAATCAATTAAATTATTATCGATGAAATTTTAGATGTATGAATGTCCTGTATCGGTTTATGATGATCCTGTAGGGCATATTCGCGCTCTTGTTCGTTCAATTATTTGTATTTCACTTGAACAAGATCCTCAAAATCAAAAATTAATCGGTGGTGATATTCAGCGTAATGCTAAAAAAATTCCTTATCCATTTTTAGTACGCTTTCTTTCTTTCTTTCTTTCTTTCTTTCTATTAATTTCTTTCTTTTCAATCTAAGTATGGAACAAAAGTTCCTGTAGAACATATTACTGATGATGAATCCAATGATTACGATAAAGAATTATTCAACAGATTTCAAAGAATTCATCAAAAACTTTATCTTGATGATGAAGGTTTGTTTTTCTCAGTAGGTTTTTCTTTATTAAATTATTTTATTATTACAGAACAACAAAAACGATTTATAGTTTTCAAAAATAATCTTAATCGAATTGAAGTGTTAAATGAACAAGAAGAGGGCAGTGCTATTTATGGAATAACACACTTGAGTGATCTTAATGGTTGGTCATTTCGTTGTTTTTGAAAACTTTTTATTAACATTGTTTTCACAAGTTTAGAAGAAGAATTCACTCAGTACTATTTAAATGAACATCTTTCGTTTTCAAAACATATTTCACAATCTTCATTGTCTCAAAAAGATCCATTAGAAGTTTCACCAGATGCATTTGATTGGCGTGATCATGATGCTGTTACTGATGTCAAAAACCAAGTAAATATTCAATGAAAATGTTTCTCATAACATAAAAATACATTTATTTAGGGTCAATGTGGTTCTTGTTGGGCATTTAGTGTTACTGGAAACATTGAAGGTGTTTGGAAAGTTAAAAAAGGCGATTTAGTTTCTTTATCGGAACAAGGTTAATAAATATTCTATTTATTTAAGTTATTTAAATTAATTCAATTTGAATAGAATTAGTTGATTGTGATAAAGTTGATGAAGGATGCAATGGAGGATTTATGACTCTTGCTTATGAACAAATCATTAATATGAGCGGTCTTATGACAGAACAAGATTATAAATATGATGGAAAACAACACCCTCAATGTCAACTCGATAAAACAAAAATCAAAGTTAATATTGAAGGATATTTAAATATAACATCGGATGAAAATGGTAAAACAAGAATTTTATTTAATCAGATATTTATTTTTTGTGTTTAAAGAAATGGCTGAATGGTTGGCGAATAATGCACCGATCTCAATTGGACTTAATGCAAATATGATGCAAGTAAGTCATTTGTTTTTCTTCGAGAGATTTGCTTTTTTTAAATATATTGTTTTTAATTACAAGTTTTACTTTCGTGGTGTTGCTCATCCTCATCGTATTTTCTGTAATCCACAAGGACTTAATCATGGTGTTTTACTTGTTGGTTATGGCACTGAAATAAAAAGTAGATATTTATTTTTCTCTTTTTCTTTTTCTTTTTGAACTATAATCTTATTGATGAATCTAGGTTCAAAATCAATTCCATATTGGATTATAAAGAATAGTTGGGGTACACATTGGGGTGAAAAGGTAATTGAAAATGATTGAATAATTTTAAAATAAAGTAGAAAATTTTCATCCAGGGTTATTATCGTTTATATCGTGGTGATGGATCATGTGGAGTTAATTTAATGTGCTCATCAGCAATTGTTAATTAAACTTAGAAAAACATTCCTCTTCGTTTAATTTCATGATTTGAATTTATTTTGTTTAATTATAAATATTCATTTTTCTCTTCTTATAATAAATCTCGCTCATTTTCTTTATTTATTACATATTTTTGATCTGTTACCTGAAAAAACAAAGAAATCCATCATTAGAATCAAATTATTTTATCTCTATATCTTTTAAACCATTTCTAGTTTTTGATAGTACATATCGTTTGTATAAAAAATAGATCAGAAATTATTCTCTCCATTTTATTCGATTATGGAAATCCTGGCCTTGTCTCATATAAGTAATCATTTTTAATATTTTCAATTTTTATCAAAATTCCTTTTCACTGATAGCCATTAGATAGCTCTTTATAGTGAAAAACAAGTGATTAGAAGAAAGTTTTTCAGTAGAACTTTGTTACTCTGTGTTTCATATCAAAAGTCAAGAAATTGTAGAAGAGATAGATCAAAAATATCTGAAAATATCTTCAATCGATTAACTACATACAATTCGATTATTCGTTGTATGATCTGTCTATTATCTTAAAATACATACAAATATTGTTGATCATTTATTCAAAGACACAAGCTTCATTCATACAGATATATATATTGAAATTTGAGTGAAACGGTCATACTCTGTTAGAATTCATTCGACATCAAGTGAATGTATAAATCATGAATAATATCAATTTAACCATTCATCCAAAACATGGGATTGCTGTAACTTTTTTTACATTATTTGTTTTTGTTTTTATGAAAAGAATTTATCGTAGAAGTCGTGTATTTGTTCTCTAGTCATAATATTCCTAGTTGAACAAGTAAAGGACAAATGACATTTTTCCAGTATAGAAATATTTCTAAATTGTCAAATGTCAATAGTTAATCCATCGCCTGAGAGTGTCAGTAAAAGTAAAAACCTCAGAAAGTTGATAAATTTTAAAGAATGATGAACAGCAACTTGACATATTCTTTTTTAAATCCACGTCATATCATTTGTAACAGGCAATGCCACAAGAAAGATTGAAATATAATAATCTTCAAAAACTACGCTTTATATTTGATTATTTTATGATATTATATCGAATATTTCATATTTAGTTGAGATTGAAAGAAATCAGCTGGAAAGCTATACTTATTATGACATGGTCTTATTAGACTTTAGAAACAAAAAAATTGGCATCAGATTTAATAACAAATTGAAAAAAGCCCTCTTCCTGCATTGATCAATAAAATAACTATTCATGATTTAGTAAATTCTTGATAATTAATCTTATACATAGAAGTTAGTAATATCAGAACAATATTTCCATTATCACATGTATGATTATAATACTTATTAGATCTGATATTTATCAACACTTTTGGTTCAGTTTAAATGTTAAAATTGTGAAATCCAAATATGTTGGTTTTCTTCAAATATCAACAAACAATTCCTTTTATTGTATCGAATCTTCTCGTTGTTGTTTTTATATTTATTATCATATTTTTATTTCTATGTTCAAGAAACTGACATATAATTATTCGGTTTTTCCTGTGTTTAGGTGGTCGAATTATACTTGAATTTAACATGATATGGTATGTTTTATTATGTTTGCATCCAACAGAAAAGTATGGTTAAAAAATGACATTTTCATTGATTACATAAATCATCTATATTAGGCTTAATTATCAGTATTTCGTCGAGAAATATAGTATGAGATATGATATTGTGTCATTATTGAACCCCCTTCTCTTGATATAAATAATGAATTTCCTTTTATTTAATAAAATAGAAGAACAAAAATATAAGTTTTAAACATATGAGTATGTTCTAAGATAACTATTGATAATTTGCATTTGTATTTGTAGGTCTTGTTTCGTCTATATGAATTCTTCCATTGAATCGTTGATTTGATGTAGAAATTTGTTGTAATGAAACAGCTCGTTGATTTGAAGGATAAGTAAATTTTGTTTGACAACAACAAAATAATTTTCGAAGAACTTTTAAAAAACTTTGTCGAAATTTTGAACAAAATATTGCATAAACAAGTGGATTTGATGCTGAACTAATTGTTACTAAAAGCATTGTAAAAGCAACAAAATAAGGTGTTTGAATAAAATGTGGAATAGTTTCAATCATATTTGTTTCAAATAAAGTAAAAACTAGAACTTGTGGACTAAACGAAATAAAATAAATAAGTACAACAATAAAAAGCATTTTTATAACATTTCGACGCGATTTCAATGCATTATAGGTAACTTTTGTTCGACGTATTGGACACGAGATTTGAAATGGTTGACGAATCAATGGACAATTCGTTTGAAGACGGACTTTTGAAAGATAAATATTATTTGATTTTAATAAATTTTGAGAACGACGAATTGATAAACGAGATAATGAATCTGTTGTAGTATATTTTGTACTTGAATTATCATCATTATCTGTATAATAATCTTCATCATCAATATAATCCTTTAAACAAAATTGAAATTATATTGTCTAATCATCAAAATAAATAAATAGAATCAGAAAACCTTTGTTCGATGATTTGTCGATTTGCTAATCGTGCAATATGATGTTTGAAGTGTTTCATCAATATTAAATAATTGTCGAGCTATTCTTATATAACAATAGATTTGCAATAAAAGTGGAAAAAAATAAAATACGATTGATTCAAATGATTTATGAATTATATAAGTATGTTTATCTTTTGAAATATTCTCTGCATTATATTGAAGACGACATGAACGACGAGAGGATTCAGCATATATTGATACATGTAAATAAATTAAATTAGGTGATGCACACAATAATGAGAATAGCCAAACAAAGATTGTTATTATAAGAACATGTTTTTCTTCACGTAAAAATTTTGAACGAAGTGGATAAACAATACCAATAAATCTAAATAGAATTAAATATCTTGTTTGCAAATAGACAACAACAAAAAGAAAGAATTAAAACCTTTCAATAGTTAATGCACACATATTAAGCACAGATGCATATTGTGCAAGAACAAGTGTTGTTCGAATAAATTTACAAGAGAACTGACTGAGAACCCAATTTCCATTATTTGATAAAACAAATTGTATTATATCGGGTATATTAAATAGAAGTATAATAAAATCACAAGAAGCAACACGAACAATGAGTTGATTTGTTAATGATCGTCTCATTCGAGCATCAAATTCAACGGATATAATCACTAAAAGATTACCCAATATACCAACTATTGCAATGATAATAAATAAAAATGTTAATATATGATTAACATTAATATTCATTGATGGCGAAAATGCATTCGTTTCACTTTTATTCATATTTCCATTCAAATTCTGATTATCTATAAAAGGAAAATAGAACCATAGATAAATAAAGATAATTAGAAACAGGCCTTCTTATTTTTCTATCTCGTTTTGGGATTACAATAGCCAAAAGCGACAGTGCGCGTTTCCTTTTATCAATATATCCAAACATTAAAAATAAAAAAATTGTCTATCTTCATTCTAACAGATATACAACATTCTATAATTACATTCTGTTTAATAGACTTAGTCAACGTATATTTAATTTAAAATATAAAAGAATTGCTACTAAAATTATTTTCTTAAAAAATTAGAATGAAAAAAAAGATTTTAGAACTGAGTGAATGGTTAGAACAATAGAAAAATCAATGAACTAATTATTTTTATAATGAAGAAATAAATATAAATTTCCATAAAATAGTTTCCTATTTTCTTTTACTTCTTCTATATGAAAAAAGAGAGCATTCAAACTGACTATATACAACTATTGATAACTGTATATCCATCAATTATATAAATAATTATTCTATTTATATTCTTATTAATGCTATTGAAAATAAATCTAATGTGTAATATCTAATATTAATCGGTAATTTCTAAAAAAGAAAAGTGAAGACTTTTCTATATATTGAAGTTACTTTGATCTACTAGAATAATTAGTGAGAAGCAGATCATCTTTTGTTATGATAGTTCTACTTCCTACTATCAATCATCTGTTCCATATTTACCTTTTTTTCCGCACTATCCTGTTATTTGTAGCCAAAATAATCATCGAAACTATTCTTTAAGTCACGAATAGAAAAATATTACCAGCTGTAAATCAGAGTTATTTTGATTTTGACAGATAAAAGAAAATAAGATAAATCAACTTAACAACTATATAAAGATGAAAATTTAATCATATTTGAATAAAAAATAAAAGGAGAGGAATGTGTTAATTATTGAGTTGATAATATTAAACGAGTGGAAACATTTGTAAAGAAGTCTTCTTTTTGTGGAACATTTATCAGTTATCGTTCTCTGGAGAGATTCATATCAAATAACTACAATAACCTTTTGTCTCGACGTATTTACTGAATGTCTCAATCATGATTATGTCTCTTTAGTCATTTTATTAATCACAAATGTCATTTTTCTGTTATTGAGTCTAACAGAAATTACATAGTAGACAATGTCAACATATACTTTTACTTTATATAAGACACTCGACTGGACCACAACAATTCTTTCATAATGATTTCTAACATAAGAAAATGAGCAGATGAATGTATTATTTAATATCTGTTTCGAGAAATAATTCGAATGGACATTTGTTACTTACATGAAAATACATCTAATTACTATTTTTTCATTATTGGTTGGCGTATTGTTAAATATTAGATTTGACATATTTACTTGTCAGACATAACAATGAGTCTTTCATTAAATATTAAACAGAATCTAGTTCATTAACTTCTTTTTACTACGCACAACTAAAAACATATATATTTTAGAACGATTTTTTTCTAGAGAGAACATAAAAAATAGCTAAATAAATCTTCGCTGTAGTATCATTGAGAAGAAAATATTAAGGAACTTTCTTTTTAATATCTAGCAGAAAAGTATGAATAGATTGAATATCAATGAGAATTGCTTAAGACGAAATAAATTCATAAGATTGAAAAAAAAACGAAGCTATAATTTTCCTTCTATGGTATATATTTATTCGTTTAAATAAAGAAAAAATAATAGTTAAAAAGAACCGACTCATTTTTTTAATATTTCCATGCAAATGTTATTGATTATCTACTTTCTTATTTTCTGTGGGTATGAACAAAATAAATAAGTTTAATAGAAAAAGAAGAATTACCTTATCGTACCTAAACTATTATTTCTAACAATAATAAAAAGTAATACCTTTTTTTCTAGCTATTATAAATCAGTTGTTGTATTATTTTCTAAGATTGATGTTTTCTTCATCTAGCAAAAAATCATGGAAAGGAAACATTACATCAGTCTCTTAATAGTGGATACAGAAAATATTATTTTCTGCAAATAAAACAAAAACAAAACAGTCACTAACAAGACAAGTATTTTTGAATTGAAGTATTAGTAGATCTGATCGAATATTATCATTCAGTTTGTCAAAATCAAAAATATAAAACCAATTATAACCGTAAATCGAAAAGAGACACCAAATAAGAACAGTTCTAGCTGATAGGCAAATAGAATTTTTATTCTTACTCATTCATTCAAGCAAGTATTTTCTTCAGGAAACAAAACAAAAAAAGGCGCTTGTCCTCAATAGTTCAACCAAACGGAAGTTTGCCGTTAATTATTGCCAAACATAATTTTTGACGTCGTCGTTGTTGTTGTTGTTGTTGTTGTCATTTGTCAAATATCTATGATGATAGATTAACTTCAAATGGAACTAATCAGATTAAGTATATGATCTGATATCGATTAACTAGTAAAAGAAACCCGATGCATTTTTTTCCTTGCTTCTTGTAGATTCTTGTGAAAGATTGAATTAGAAAAATATAATTTAACAAGAAAAGTCCTATAGAACTACCTTTTACTTCTTAAAATGTAATTAATAAAAATAATCAAACATGAAAATATCAATTGATTTCTGTCTATTCCTCTTAAGCAATGAATTGAACTATTAAAATTCTCCTTATTTTAATTTAATATCATGTTGAATGAACTAGCATACATTTTTTAGCCGATAAAATTTCAGTACTTGAACCTGATATCTATGTATTAAACAGATAATTCCAAATCAAAACAAAATAGTTCATTGATAAGACTTTGCAAAAAGTTTATCAAATTATTTATACGATTTAAAATTCTTAATATTTAATCAATTAAGTTATGATAATGTCTCAAAGATTTTTCGATTGTACTGTAATATTTTTCTAAATATTTACAATCAATATATACAAAATGATGCGTTTTTTCAATAAACAGTTTTAATGTTTGAATAAAATATAAACATATTTAATTCATGCTTTGTCCATAGAAAAACATTCAGTCTACAATAATTAAACTCGAAAAGTTTTCAAAATCATCATCATCATCATGTGATGAACTTGTTATTTTTATTAATGTCCAGAAAATTCTATAGAGAATTTGTTTTCTAATTGTTTTGACTGAAATATCGATAATCCACCATTAAATCTTTTGAAATACTATTTTCAGTGCATTTATTCTATTTGAAATGTCATTTAATATCACCGGAATTATTTTTACACATGAATTTTTCATTGAGAAACAAAACAAAAATTTTACATACGAACAACGATGAAATTCTTTCGGTTTCATCCAAGGTATCTCGAATCAAGAAAAGTGAAAATTAAGATTGATTTCCGACTCTCATACAGTACTTATCAATAGAATGGAAAACAAATTCCATAAATACTTGTTAATGTGCTTGAAATATATTGTGTTTTTCTTGCTATCTTGAGTTCTGAGCTTTTGGTAGTAAATGAAAAAAAATGTTAATATCTATTGGACATCGCTTCAACTACTGTGAAATAAAACATTTTAAAATCTATTGAATAATAATATTTTCCAATGGTGAATATGGAATTTGATATAAGTCTATGTTAATGAATTGATTTAAAAAAATATCCTAGAAAAAATTGTTCAAAAATGGTCCCCTCCAATACATGTTCGATTATATTTTATGCTTTAGTTTTGAGTAATATTTTAAAAAGATCAATTTTTGTCTTACTCACAATCATATATTATTAATGAACAAGGGAGACAGAGATCTACGCATTTTAAACTATCTCAAATAATAGAAATAAAACATTCATCATTGTTTTTTGTAGGATGTGGATGTGGTTACGGGTGCTGGTACTCTTGCCATATGTTTCTACATCCACACTCACATCCTCAAGAACTATTGCTGCACTGTTTAAAGGCAAATAAATGATAATTGAAGATTTCTTGATCGTCACACGTCGATTGAATCTTTTCATGTTAAGCACAAATATATTCTTTGTTTTCATAACAATTTTATCTGTTACGAGAAAATATAATTCGAAAGATGGAATTTCTGGCATAATCAAAATCGAATAAATACGGTTAGCTATTAATTGCTTTTAAGATAATGTTAAAAACTGCTGATTTTGAAGGCAAAAACGCCAATCTATATTAAATTCTTTTCTTTAAAGCTTTAGAGAACTGATTCATATTTTCTCAAAAGATGAAAGTTTTCCCCCATAGTATAGTTAAAAGCGAAAGAAAACATTTACTATCAACGGTGAAGCTCACCGATATGACTCAATCTTTCTTGAAAATGATGTGTTCTCAATATTACTTTTCGGTATGTTAATTAATCACCAAGAAACGATAGGCAAATATGATTCACCAACAATCTGCACCACCCATGAATATGTTGATCATCTGTTAAACCACCAGTCAGTGTTTTAATCTCGCTTTCACTCTCAAGTAACCCTTTTCAGTTTATCCCAATCGATATGTAGACCTACAAATGAATTATTTTTTCTTTCGATATCTCATATAAAAAGAAACGCAAAGCCAGAAACATTTAATTAATTAAAATATTTTCTCACTACTCTTCTTGATATTTCAATTCGATAAACAGACATATCTATTGTTGTGCGATACGATAAGTTGACCAGTTGCACTAAATAGTAGAATCTAATATTTTTTGAAATATCTTTTAGTTGAATATCTCTATCAGATGAAATCTTGAATGACATCGTGATATTTCTTATGAGTAGTGGAAGTGAAATCTTACGTCTGAAAGGGTCTGAAATAGCTATAAAACGCCTACAATTTCTAATATTATCTTCACAATTTTTCGAACTGAGGGAGAATCACGCCATTTTATCTGCGGGCCCAGGTTAAATTACTTGTCTGCGATGAGACTTTGTCTCTGCATAAATCCCACCGAAATTTTTGATTCTAATGCTAAAAGCTAGGGAATTTCGAACAGATTAAATTGACATATTCATTTCTAGAATTAGCTCTACTATCTTGAAATCAGCCTGCAAACTATATTCAATTGTCTGTTGGTTTTGTTTGCGTATTGTCAAGGCAATGGAAATATTTCAATCTCGTTATTACATTAAAAACGAAACAAACCTTTATCAATCTGCATATTTTGAAGAACTTCAAATTCTGACAACATAACATTCACCGTAAATATTTACAATTATTACAAAAAAAACTTAACGGCGACAATCGTTATAACCTTGATTCTTTGCTTTCAGGAAGTCAGATGGAAAAAACGATTGCATGCGCATACAGGATAGACAAGAAAACAAATTACGCCGATCTCACTGTTGTCTAATATTGGAAAATGGATGGAAAAAATAGTACACCAGAAATTAATATAATGGTGTAACAGCAACAAAATATACAAAGACGAACAAAGTGTATTCACAGCAGGAAGGAGCTTACAGCAAGAATTTTATCTTTAGTAGATGATTTAAGAATAGCAGTAGCAGCCTGTAACCGGCCTGCGCTAGTATTGCTCGTTGACTTTCTAAGTGCTTCCGAAAAAGTGTGGTACCCAGCATTGATCTTCAATATGAAAAACCTGGGGCTGCCACACCTGTTACTTAAGAGAATATATAATTGGCTACAGGAGCACACTCTTGGAATACCCTATGATGAAATTACTTCAAGAGTAAGACAAATGCATGTAGGACCACCATACGGGTTAGTACTAGCAGCAACACTATTATGGCTTCACGTACACTTCTTACTATCAACATTTCTCGCAATGACCCCTCACTTGTTTGCAGATGATCTCGCCACTCAGCTCTCTGGAGATTTAGAAAAACGCTGCTCGGAAAATATAACTGAATTAGAAATATTGGCCAAGTTAACACTAGAGCGTTTAGAAAAATTCGCAGACGACAACATTCTCCCTGTAGATGTAACAAAAATAAAAGCAATATTAGTACACGCAGTAGTTGCACCAGCAAAAACAAAAATCCAGTTTAGAGGTGTGTCGATTAAATACATAAAGACATTCAAATTTTTAAAAGTAGCACTAGCAACCAAGCTGGGGTGAAGTACATTCGTAAGTGAAAGAATAAGCAAAATACGAAAAATACACCAAGGACTGAAATATATTTTCCGTACGATTCCCATAAGTTATTGTATGATTTTTTAGCTCCAGTCAAGTCGCCATTCCTCAAAAACGCCAAGTCAAAAATGACTTGACTTGCCCATCTATGATCCTGGCGCACCCAATACAAGTACTTATGAAACAATTTAAAAAGATAATGCTCGAAAATGACATTCATAGATAGAACTTTCAGACTAGGAAACTGATGATTTTACAATGAAGTTCTTATTTATTGATTTCTTTCAATATAGAATATCTCAGTTGATAGTTCGTAAACGTGTATTTATTAAAAATTTCATCTTATCTACTACGAATTAGTGTAAATCTTTGCGACTTTATCCATAAGAAACAAATGTTCAGATTTGTTACGAATGATTAATTTAGGACTATAATTTTGTTGTAGATTGACCAGATATTCAATCATTATTTCTTATATTTTTATTTGAAAAAAAAACGAAAAACAATTATCGAAGACGTTTATCTTTTAACAAAGCATCTCGAAGTGCAATCTAGAAAAAGTCAAAATAGAATAGAATTGAATATAAAATATTAATAGAATCAAACCTGTTTATCACGGAAAGATCGTTTTTGTTTGTTTCTTAATTTTGGTTTGAGCATTTGAAAATTTTTATTTTTCAATTTTTCTTTATTTGTTGTACCCGCGTGACCTTGTTCTTTTTTCCACTTACCAAATTTAGCTCGACCTTCACGACCCGCCTTTTTGAATAAAAAAATTAAATTAAATTCTCATAAAAAACATGAAAAGTAAGCAACTTACAATAACAGTTTCTAAACGAGATTCTTTATCATGAGCACGTTTTTTATGAACTCGTTCAATATCTCTTAATGTTATTAATCCCGAGCTAAATATTGAGAAATAAAAATAAAAGAAATAAAATGAAAAAGATTCATATTTGGTAACTAACTTTTGATCAGCATTATTTTTCTTATTTTCATCATCTGAATCTGAATCAGTATCAATTGAAATTGTTTTACGTTTTCGACTATCTGTCATTGATTCTTCTAGACGATTTCGTCTTCGATCTTGAATTCGTCTTTTCAGTTCAAGAACTTTTAGTTGTTCAAATTCTTGTTGTGTTAAAATTCTTTGACTACTTATTGTTATTGCTCGTTCACGACGTTCTTCTTCTGTCATTGTTGTTTCCATCTATTATTTTAAAAGAGAATGAATTCACAATTATTATCTTCATGATTCGAAGCTTCAATATAATTATTATATATAGATTGATTACTACTATAGATGACAGTTGTTCATTATTTTAGACAATCAGTAATTTCAGCAAAGAAGAAGAAAAGCTCGGATATGAAGAATGTCTTTTTCTTTCAATTCGCAGGGAGAATTACGATTATATTAAAATATCTTTTATAGGGTTGGAATAATTCTAAATAAAAATTTCATTACTTTGTCGCCATTTTCTTGTTCTTCATCATTATCATCGACTTCATCATCTTCATCAGAATTTGAAACATTTATCCAATCTTCTTCACTTTGTTGATCATCGTCTTGATCATCTTCATCAATTGATTGTTTATCTTGATCATCTATATCTTGTTGAAATATTTCAGCACCTTCAAGATAAGATTTTGGTTTCGATTGTCCATAATCTAGTGGAACAAGATCTCTTTGAAATTCTGTTGGTTTTCCTCGATCTTTTCTTTCTAAAAGTTGTGGATTTTTTTCTCGAAATAATTGAATTAATGATCGAGCAGATGCTGAAACAGATTTATCACGATACGATTTATATTTCGAAAGATCAATTAATAAATCTTGATCCATAGCTAAATAAGATTTTGAACAAATTTCACGAATTGTATTTAAACTAAATAAAAAGAAATTTCATTTGATTTTCTATTCTATTTAATAAACAAACCCAACAGCCATAACTTCACCAGAATTTCTTTCTGTAATAAAATTATTTGCAATGGTTTTACAAATACTTTCTAAAATATCAGGCGGAACAAGTTCGTGTGATGCTTGTGCAACATATAAAAGTATTTTAGTAACTTGTCGTTGATGTGGTTGAAGATATCTTTGTAAATATGGATAAAAATTTAATAAAAGCAATTGATGAAGGCCAATTAAGCGTGATAGAAAATCTTGATGAAGTAATTTTACTTCAAAACGTTCATTTGATGATTCCAATTGACGAAATAAACGTTCAGCAAAATCTACGAACACAAATATTTTCTCTATTAAATGATCTTTTTTTTTATTACCTTGTGCATCATAGAGAAGATGCAAAGCAGAATAATCGAATATTTCAACTTTCTTTTTCTTTTTTTGTTTCTATGAAAAAGAAATGAAGATTTTCATAGTTTGTTTTTTCAATAAACTATTAAAGATAACTAACTTCAAGTGCTTTTAATGCTCGTTCAGTTTGTTTCTTTCGTTTTGAAGTTTTTTTTCCAACACGATGACCAAGTAGGATGTCTTTTTTTGTTAATTTTTCATCCTAAAATGAATTGTTTTCAATGAATCAATTAAGAAATTCTTCTTCCGTTTTTACTGACATCATCTGAATCGGAGTCTTTGTCATTATCTTTATTTAGATTGTTACATAGAAAAAAGTTCAATGCTGCTACTTGAACCTAACAAAGAATGAAAAGGTAAATTTTAAGTGAATAAATCAACAAACCTTTGTGATTTTTGAAAAACATGTCGAAGCGATGATATTAGCTGTTTTGGCATCATTCCAAATATTTTTTCGATATAGACTAACCATTATATCCTAGAAGAAATGAGCAAATCATTGGTACAAATTTAAATGTCAAAATTTTTCAAGTACTAATCAAATAGATTTCATACAAGTAAATAAAAAATTTCATTTTAAATATATTAATGAACGAAAATCGAACAAATCTCAATAAATTATATTTTTTATTGAACACTTTTCTAACTATCTATCAATTAGTAATGAGTCATTCGTAAACATATTAGCACATTTCACATTTAATAAATATCTCAATCAGCTTGAAACATAAGATATTATATTTAGATTCCGAATATAATTCTCTCGCAAACCTTTCATAAAAACCAACAGAGATAGACCAAAATAAGAGTTTCGATATGAAATCAATTATCTTAATTTCTTTTTCTTTTTTTTTGAAACGAATAATAAAACAACTCGAAAAGCATTTCACTATAGAAAATTTTGCTCAAGCAAACTTAAACTAGCTAAATGGTTGATTTAAAAGAGAAATTTCAAGTTTAACTGTCGTCTTATAGTTATTGGTAACGACATAAGAAAAAATGTGAGCTTAAAAGATTCGACTACGGTTTATTGATAATTCGTTTCTTAGGAAACTTTCAACTGCAGACTGAAAAGATATTTGTTAGAAATCGTCAGGAGTGACCGTGAAAATTTCTTGATTAGGATTTCGCTATGAAACCTGTTGAAACAATCGAAGGATTATTATACTTCAGTTTTTTAAAGACTAGTCAAACATAAGTGTAAAAAAAAGTAAATATCTTTCAACCTAAACAATTATTCATTTTATGTTTTGTATTGTACAGAAATATCTTGTAAAATTTTCAATGATTCCTTTGTTTAGTTTCATCTCAATTAATCTCGTTTATAAATTATTTAGATATTGATATAAGACAGATTCAGTAGTTATCTCTGATAAATTTCGTCTCATGTTCGATACTCAGTCTACAACTTGACTTCATTTTTTTATAATTATCGCAAAAATAAATTGAATCTCTCGTATTTATGATGAAATTTTCCTATTTCCGTCAGATAACAGTTACGATCATAATAATAACAATGAAAAAATTCAATGATATATTGTTATCTGTTGCTGAACGACACATGACTCATTATTAGAGTTTTTATTTCAATCCCGTTTTTTTTTGTTTCAGAAGTACGATCGATAGGATTTTTACTTTTATTTAAAAAAATGTTTATTTTATAATCTTTACGTATTTTTAAGCATTATAAAGAATCTTACCAATGCCATTTTAACAGCGATTGCATTACTTTCTTTAATAATGGTACACATGAAGTTTTGTAATGTCTTAAAAAAAGAAGAAAATAAATAAAAAAAAACATAATTGAAGAATAGAATACGAACGCTATTTAATTTATTATTTTTATGTTTTTCATTTTGTTTTTTAATATCATTAATAATATGTGTTTGAATGGTCACACGTAAAAGACGATCTTGACATTGCAATAAACGAAGAAAAAATAATTCACATAATTGAATACAATCAATTAAGCCACGATTACGCATTAAAATAAGTGCACGTACAATTACCTAAAATTAATTGAAAAAGAAAGAAAAAACAAGAAGATAATCGTGAATTAAGATGTTTCATTAAAAGTTTCATTTACAAGTCGAATATCATTATTGAGAAGAGTTGAATAAAGTCGAAGAACATCAATAAACATTTGTGATAATCCTTTACATTCTTCTGGATAACAATGAGCGACCTAAAGTTAAATAAAATTATTATTCGAAAATGGCAGAAACTAGAAAATGACTTGTGAAACAAATGATATGTTTTCAGCTAATGATTTGTTCCATGTATCTGGTTTAGCTGTTAATTCCATAAATTGACTTTCAAAATGAAGATATTGAAGTTTGAACTAATTTTTCAAGAAAAAATGTTCAATTTACAAATAAAACTTAAATATTTTATGTAATTACGTCTTCTCGATATGCATCAGAATCTCGTTTAATCAAATTTTGTAAATGAGGCAAACTTCGAGTCAATCTATCGTTCGCTGACATTGTTTCTAGAATTCTGAAAAATAATTATTTCAAATAAGAATCCAATTTCGAAAGAAATTATATTTATGAATGAAAAGAAGAAAAAAGAAGATAGATCTTCATATGAATGACTAATCTCTGAATTCGATCAGTTAGAACGTTGACTAATGAGACTTTTTTCTAATGAGAAAACAACATATATATATAGACCGCATTTTCGGTGGAAATAATCAAATTAATTTTTGGATAATATTTTTTATTTGAATAGGAAAGAATTTTGTCTTTTTTTCAAAATAAAACTAAATGATCTTTTATTGTTTATCTGTTCAGTTGATTATATTACAAGACAACTGTTTAGTGGCGCCCTCATCCACACATGTATATTCCCCGTTCATGTCATTGGCGACTTTTATAGATCTTCGAAGATCTTTGAATTTTTCTCAAAGTCACATGTTGGTATGTAACAGTCAGTAACTTTGATTCAATTCAAATGTTTAAGTACCATTGCTTGCGTCTTCATTTCGAAAGAAAATATATCCGTTACGCGAAGTCTTTTCTCTTGCTTTACAATCTGCATAAGATTTTCATTGAATTATACATGGGTATACCAATAGCGGAGCCAGGATTTGGACTAGGGGGGGGGGGGGGGGGGCAATTTTAAAGGCGGGGTTTGG